>JAECUM010014775.1:0-63260 GCA_016617855.1 Megalonaias nervosa | reverse complement strand
CAGTCAACATAAAACACACTCAAACAAATGAGAAAATATTTACTTGACTTGAGAATTACGTAAAGTTCAGACAGAAAACAACTGAAAACCGTGAGATGATTCATATTCTTTCAAAGGAATAGATAAGAGACAAAAGTGTAACTTGTCGACATCTTTTTAGAAATTTCTTCTTCAAACACATCATTGCCAACTTCGCACACTGAAGACGCTGTGTGCGAATAAATGTCTCAGAAATTGTACGGAATGAGAAACGATGGCATTATTTTCTGGTCAAAACAATATTTCATTTTAGGTCTATGAACGCCACATCCAACATTATTGTGTGCAAATATTCATCGGCAAGAATTAACATTACTAGTTTACCAAAGGACGGACTATTAGTTTCGGGACTCAGCCTTTTGTAGTGCTCGCACCTTCATTGCCATGACAAGTTGTATCATTTCCATGAGATGATGTATCCCAGACCGATCAAATGGAAGTGCAGAACTAAAGTTCACCTGGGTTGATTGTTGCCGGTAGAATTTTGTACGTGATAAAGCTGGTTGTCGCTTTAATAGGCCTAAGAAACCTGTTTTAACCACATTTGCCATAAACGAAGTATTCAACCAAAAGGTATGTGTTTGTTTTGTCATTGAATTTAATTTCTGAAGCATTAATTGCACATATTTTCTCACATTCCAGCATGTATATAAATTGCTGAAACACGTAATGAAAGTTTTCTTTAATCAAGTGACGTATCCTTCATCACATGACCTTTAACTGCAGTCAGAGGGTACATCATTTTTGTTAACCAAGGGTCGCTCTATTGGGTTTTACGCTGACCTTTGACTTGTAGATAGCCGAAGCAGTATCCCACTATGCGACTGGACATAGATAGATGAAACCGATCAATCCAATTGCTTGTTCTATATGTATATTCAGTATAACAATAAGTACTTATAAATGCATGCAGATGAAACGAACCAGTCCGCAAAATCCTACCTTTACTTACGTATGAATGGTAATGTTATCCTTACAAGTTACAACGATTGCAAACTTGGATGCAGACCAGAACACATTTTGCAGCATGTGAATAAAGGCTTCTATACTTGAAGAGTTATAACACATTCCTTTATCGCTTCTAAATGTTTAGAAATTTGCCGATTTCACATTACCAGGACCATTTACTTGAATGGTACTGGAATGTTTTTCTAAGCGGAGAAAAAACTTAGAATATTAATACTTCAGATGTTCCCTTCATACAACACAAAATGTGTGTTTTTGGAATAATGAGAGATACGTTGGATTGAATAGGAATATTTATGAATAATAAGTACTTTTTCCCAAGCTATTCGGTAACTTTGCAATGGCAGATTCTGTCACATCCGTCATGATTCACTCTGTTTAATTCCAGGCGGTAGTGTACTAACAGGGTGGGGTGTGGGTGGGGTGGTGGACGGAGCGGTTGCACCGGGCGCCAGAGATATTTGGGCACAAAGACAATGACCAAAATTGTGTGTTCGTAAATTTGTTACAGTAGAATAAAGACCTTTCAGCAAATTACATAGCGCATTCGTATAACAAGAATTTGCAAACTATTTCTGTTGCCAGCATATATGCTTCATGAACAAATTGCTATTTTATCCATCTGTGCCCCTACAGCCAACATCCCGCTAATCCTCGTTCGAATCACAGCGAGAGAGAGAGGGATCCATATATCGATCAATACTATCATCTGGCACAATCACTTGAATCCGTCATAAAACCAGTAGTAGTTAGATTTATGGGAAGGGGTATGTAGGGATTATAGTTTTGTAAACGCCTGAAGATGGTAATTCCAAATAACGCCGTTTTCTTTATTAAGGACAATTGAATTTTTGTCATTTGTAATTCGGTTTAAATCATGTGTGTGTTGCAGCTGTGTATTAGTTCAGTAGTGATCAACGTTAAAACATACTTACGCTCGAACATGATTCGGTCAAGGTTAACTCATTTGGCAAATTGTTAGTAAAAAGAGATGTCTCGCTTAAAATTGACATTATATATATATATATATATATAATATATATATATATATATATATATATATATATATATATATATATATATATATATATAACAACAGACCATAAACAAATCGATTTTGTTAAAATTTTTGGTTCCTGTACATGCTTAACAGTGATACGTTTGAGGTGAAATTAATGGGTTTAATGTGGAAATGACAGACAGCATAAAATGGTGCTTGATTGTCTTGCGCGAATGGTTGAATTTAGATGTCAGTAAAAGCTAACAAATGGCAGTAAATTGCAAGACAAGCACTGGCATACAGCGCTCAACCAAACCCCCTAGCTTGTGGGAGGGGGCACTAGCCAAGGACAAAGTTCTCTGTCTGCCAGCTTTATGATCTGGGAGTATGGCATTAAAAAGATTCATTAATATCAGGCAATAGCTTAATAAAGTAGAGTCGACATGCATTACGAGAATTCCTTTCCGCTTTTTTTTTCTTGCACAAACTCAATTAATGACTGGCTTCTTGCATATACCATATTAATGGCTGCTGACGATCACTGGTATCCTTGGAAACCGCTAGACTCCCCAAAACCTGACCGAGAATCCTTAAAGACACTTTATGACCACTTAACACGCTCTCCTTTTCCCTCCCCAAGAACTCTGAATAATAAATGTTAACAAGAAAATATATTGCATTAAATTGCCAAAACCTAAATACCCAACTGGGAATGAATGGATATTTAAGGATAATTGCACTGCAGAAAGCGTGTATATACTGATAACAATATAATCTCAAGTGGGTAATGATTCAAAATTGAAGTTATGAAACGATTTGAATAATGGCTTGCTAAAGCTGGGCATCATTCAACGAGTTTCATAAATTTAATGTTAAATCATTATCCATTTGAAATTATCTTTATCACATAGTTTTATTTCAGTGAAAATTATTTAGAGAGAAAGAAGAACGAATGATTTCGTTCATTCTTACTAAGTCGATGCACCTTTCATTTGTTATGCGTATAAATATTAATAAACGAAGTATAGTAGACGATCCATGTTTACCCTAAAGTGTCACTTTCACAACTAAACATTACATTGCTGCGATATTCATGTGAAAGGATGATTACTGGATGGAGAGATTCACATTTTTACTGTATGTATTTGTAACCGGATATTTGCGTTATTTGATTTCGAACGGTGAACTACAGAAGACATAAACAAATTTCGAGTCGGAATCTCATCACATATTTACCGTGGAGATATGTTGTGATTGGATGACGTTCTGTCAGCTGGGAGATCGGTTTATGTCCACATTCTTCTGTGGACAAAGGTGAGTTTATTAACTTATATAAGTTAATATTTAAACCACGCATGCATGTAGGGTGGACTCAGTTACAGGCTTGCAACTTACCCTACCCCCCCCCCCCCCCGCTATTAAGTGAACAAAACCCTTAGTTTTACTTGTTGTTGATCTTAGTTTTAAGTTTTTCATAGCATGATATGCTATACATGGCGTAACGAGCCCCTGTGGAGGTAAATTCGCCACATTCACAATGACGTGACCTTTATTTCCCAATTCCCTTTGGACAGTAGATTCCAAGAGTGGCCGCCAAAATGGTCATAGTTTTAATAAAATGAAAACGTTCCATAAGGCGGAGTATATAAAATTTTCTAAGTCAATATAGAGAATAATGCGCAAGAATTTAATTGGCTTATTTGGACAAATCAGAACTACATCAAGTTATATGTTAACGTGCTGTAATAAAGAAATATTAAACTTCACACACCATATGTAAAGTGTACAGACTATGTGATAAACAATGAATACAAACCAAATATCGAACTTCCGGAGTCCGTATTGCAAGAAACTATGGTAAGCAATAAGGAAGCATGCATTACAACTGAAAACCATTACTACCTAAGGTACTAAACTTATCACATTATTATAATACGTACAAATTCTCTGTAAACGCGCCATAAAAGTCCGAAAACACGTTCTAAAAAATTCGGAAACGCATTCTAATGGTCTGTAAACACAATCTATTAAGTTTAGAAACGTAGTATAAAAGACAAAAAAGATTGCTTTATACCAAAATAAATATATAAAGTAAATTTTTGGGTTGGAATATGAACTCTCACTTATTTGCCACCTACTGAGCAATTGCCACTATAAAAAGTATCAGGTAAAGGTAAAATTGGTTTTATGGATCAATGGTGTTTTAATAACATTCACGGCAATCGGTAGAGATCTTTTAAAAGCTGATTCATCAACAAAGCACACAATTCTTTTCCGCGCATTCAAATAAAAGATGGCTTTTGACTGCGATTAGAGCACGGATGGAATGGATCCGTAGCACACACTGAGTAAACTAAAACTAGGTAGGTAAGAAATATATTTGAATTTGCTGTCAGTACTGAGTTCCATTGAAATACAAGACGAGTCATAAACATACCGAAACCGTTAATGCAAGCCAAAGAAGACATCAAACTTTAGACCCAATGGGAGCACATTCGGGCCTTTCTATCCAAGATAGGAATACGCCTCACTTTTGCAACTTCAAGGTCAATCCTACAGACCATACCTAACGTGTATATCCATAGCTGCCATTGGAACTCTCTCATCTATTTACGAAAAATGTATTGACCGAGGAGTTGCGAATGCCTCGAACTTTTTATTTTATTCGCATATTCTAGGTCGATCTTAGTCCCATAGAAGTAGCACAGATTCGGGTTTCTGTTATTGTGAGGACATTTCTGGCGGGCAAAACGTATGACTTCACCGTAAATTACTGCGACGACATTCATCTGAGGTATATTTTTGTCTCACATAAATATCCGAGGATGTTTCAGTTGTATGCCTTAAAAATCGATGAAAACACTCTTTGCCTTATCAGTCAAGTTGAGAAAGAAACCTCATATGTAATTCGTCTCCAGTTAGAACTACAAATACTTTTGTTCGCCTGGCACAGTATGGCGGCGAAGGAGACAAAGTCACAATGTAGATATTGTCGGCCTTGTCTGTCGCGACATACGTAGCGTTCTAGAATAACCAAACCCATGAAAATGTGTATATTTCTTGACTTGACGAAAATGCAGTGCAATGTTCCAATTGATGAGAAACATTACTGATGGCGCTAAAGCAAAACATATACAATTTAAGAACTAAATGTCGTCCTGTGATGTCACTCATGATGAAAGTTGAGAGTGGCCTGAGATGGCTGAGGCATTCATACATTTCTCTTTGCAAATTAGAGTTTATAAGATACATTCATTTTACTTAACTTATGAGGACAATCGCATGAAATGATAATGATGTTTATTTTTGGGAATGTACTTTTTGTCCGATGCACATATAATCGTTTGACTCTTTTCATCTACATTTCTTCCAGTTTCCACCATGTAACCCTTTTTACGCTGCATCATCCTTAGCCACTGGGCCTCACGAAGACCTCCTGACCACAGTGAAAAAACGTAAACTGCAGTGGTATGGGCATGTCTCACGATCATCAGGACTTGCCAAGACAATCCTGCAAGGCACTGTACAAGGAAGAAGAAAGAGAGGCAGGCAGAGAAAGAGATGGGAAGACAACATTCGAGAGTGGACAGGCTTGACATTGAGCTAATCATTGAGAAAGACGGAAAATCGAGAGGAATGGCAGAAGCTGGTTGTTCGGTCTTGTGCGGTGCCCCAACGGTCTACCAGACTACGGGACTGATGATGATGATGATGATCCTTAGTTTAATAACTAGTGGAAGGAATAGTGCATTGTTGACCCAAGAACCATCAGTGGCAGAATTCTGCCATTCTACGTGTAGTGTGCATATCAACCCCTTTCCCCCAATCTAGTCTCCCACCCCTTCTACTTACTTATACCGTATAACGTGTTACGTATGTGTAATTTAATTGCTTGTGTGTTAGTTTTAAATTCTTTTTTATTTTATTTTTTATTTCATTGCAAGTTATTATAATGATAACTTTATTCACTGGAATTGACATTTTTCCAGAAAATTCAATTCACTTCTTTTTAGCCTGATTAAAACGCAGTAGTGTTGCTACACTGTATTTTAGCTGACCTAGTTCCTGACCTTGGTTCAAAATTCGTTAACACAGAGTGAAAATCATTGGTCGTAATCAAGGTTATTCTTGGCTTGTGTCAGCTCTGTTGTAAACAACCTTTTTTGTTATTGAATTTTATAGTAAGATTCGTTCAGTACAATCGAACCGGTAAATAGCTACGTGCTAATTGACATATTACTTTACTAAGTGACCACGTGACCCCACCATGTGATCTAAAATTGAGGGTTAAAACAGATATTTTGTAGTGGATTTAGTCAGTCGTAATTTACACCTTTAGAGCTCAAGGTGTTTTTAATGTTGATGCCAGTTTGATTTAAAATTCTTCTATTTTTTGGATTTAATAATTTATATTCCCTGGAAAATACCAGTGCTCATAAAAATTCTTGGACAAAGACATTTATTGGAAATTCTTCGGAATTCTAAAGCCAGAATATTATTCTTGATTCATAAAATTCAACAAGGAACTGTTGACACGACAACACAAACCGGATATAGAAGACGTCATCGCCTTCCATTTTGGAACTTCATCGGGATTCGAACATTGATTCATTTAGAACTTTTTAGTGATAGGACTTATATTTTTAAATTCTAGGATTAATTTTTGGATTAGATTCACAAACTGTAAGTCCTTTTTCATATTTTTACCTTGTTTTCTAGGGAAATAAATTATTTTTGTTAAATTTTACAAAGCTTGCTGGCTTCACTCTTTTCTTTGTTACTTTTGTACGAGCCTACACGTAACAAACGTATGAAGCCGATAATAAACGACAAGACGAATAACACACACACACACACACACACACACACACACACACACACACACACACACACACACACACATGAAGAGTGGTTTTAAAAGCTGATATGACAGGATCGATTTGGGACAGTCTTAGGACGATGTAGTCATTAGGGAACATCAGTTCTTTGGCCGAAAGACGCTAGCTTGATATTGGCCGAAAGACGCTAGCTTGATAAGAACACTCATACAAAATTGAGATAAGGAAGAGATTATTCAAAATAGTGAAAGGAAATGTAGTCAACTAATCATGAGATAAACAAGGAAACAAACGCATAAAATCCAAAACCAAACTAAAGCAGTTTGTTGTTTTCGCTACTTTCAATAACCTAAGCTAAATGCGCTGAGGTTGCTATGATATCATTGGAAAATTACATTATCTATTACTACTACTACTGCTACTCATACTACTACTACTAAATAAATAAATAAAGGAAAAAGAAGAAGAAGACGACGATAAAGAAGACATCGAAGAAGGAAACGAAGACTAACTGTAGTACTGCTAGTAGTAGTAATATTAGTAGTAGTAGTAGTAGTAGTAGTAGTAATGGCAGCAGCAGCAACAGTAGTTGTCACAATATAAATTTAACAGTTGAAAGTTATCTTGAATTGATCTGAGCTAAATAAAAATATAAATTAACATTTATTATAATAAGAGCATTTGAAACACATCTTGAACAACTCCAAGAATAAAGACGTTCTATCTCTGGTTTAATTAGAAGAAGAAATGTGAAAGGAAATCGAACTTACCAATCCCCGATCATGTGTAATGCCCATAGAGACTAGTCTATTGTCATTATTGTCTTGCTTTGGGCGATAAAAGAGAAGAAAAGCATATCTATTAATACGGACTGTATCACGAGCTGGGCATTCACTGCATCTTTTATAAATGGGTCATATATTTTCTGGTTATTCTCCAGATAATTCTTGTCAGTAACTCAGGTTAGATGTTTAATTTGTCGTATCTGTGGATAACGTCGTCATAAAACTGAGGGTGATCTATTCCATACAAGATTGTTGTTTGACAGTGGCAATGTTTTTTCTTCTTTGATTTCTCTACAAGTGTACTCTTATGTGAGTAGAATTTCTATGAGGTTTTACGTAATTTGTGTTAAAGTATCTTTGTGGCAAATGTTCATTGTCGCGTGAACTGAGATACTGAAATTCAGTGAAGTCTCGGAATTGTAAGCAGTGCTTAAATTAGGAAATATGCAACACTCATATCTTTTTTTAATATACCATCTCGTGTGGGACACAAGAAAATTTCTGGACCTCTATTATTATTTGCTTATTACCATCTCGTGCAGAATATTTCTTGACAACTCATATTATTTGTGGATTACCTTCTGCTGTAGGGATACGAGAATATTTCTGATCCACTAGTATTATTTATGTATTACTAATCTCGTCTAAGTATACGACATAATTTCTGGACCATTCATATGTTTGTGCATTGCCATCTCGTGTACGGATAGATCACCAATATTTTGTGCGTTTTGCCATACGAAAACATTTCTAGATCACTAACTACATTTTTAGAATCGTATCTTCAATCGGGACAATATATTCACGTTGGTGCTGACGCGCCGTCAAACATAATTACATACATACATAACAAAAATGGGTATTTTAAATTCATTCATAAATCACTAGACAAGCTAAACTCGGGATTCGGCAGTTTGGATCTGTTAAGAGCTAATTTGCATGCACTTAAATGATTTTACTGGATAGTTTGCACAACGCTATTTACATCTTCTAAACAAAAGTGGATAAATTTGGCATCATAACAGCATCCTACACAATCAACCGAGTGAAAGAAATACATTCGTACATCGGTAACGCACAGAAAGATATGTAATACACTTCAAGACATTAAACGTTGCATATATCGTGTGAAAGGATATAACATTAAAACAGTATTAAGAAAGCACTAGGCCAGTTATTTAGGGAACGATTTTGTTGATTAACAGTCCGTGTACAATTAAATAGTCTATCCTGGTATCGGATATAGAGGTGGGTACGAGCAATTTAAGTATTTCTTTGATTGCTACTTCAAACTGTGGCCCTAACTTTAAACAGTCTTGTTTTTCATCAACAAACTGTATTAAACTGGTAATCCGGTTTCCAACGATACATGCTAAATTTTGTATCGGACATTTCAATTACGTAAATAAGCAACAACTGAGGGATGTAATAGTTACTACGAGGTTGCAGGTTTTCTTTTTTTTTTTTTGTACGGGTCTCATTATTGTGTTTTAGATTTTGTGTGGGCGACTACTCCAGTTCGTAAATAAAGTTCGATATAGACAGTTTTCCAAACAATACATTTTCATAATTTTCCATGTCTTTCTTCTCATCATCTTTTATTTGAGCCAGATGTAATTTGTGTTCTATGAAATCCTCTATTTGTTTGAGATCCTATCATTTTTGCTTCTAACTCAATTTGTGCGATTCATTGAAAAAGAATGACTATGCGTCAGTATCCACCATTTTTGGTCTATGCTATAAGCGTAATTTTTTAAAATCACAAATTGACTGCTTGCAGATTTGTTTGTGTTTTTCTGTCCGGTTTTAGCAGGCTTTCGACATCATTGTATTTCAGTTCAACCAGTTACACATTATCTAGTTCGTTTTGTTTTTCCTCTGCCTATTAAAGCCCCTATACCACCGTTTATCATACATTTGACCATTCGTCCAGTCTAACTAAAGTTTGGATGGAAGGAAATGACTTGTTTAAAAAAAAAAACAACTGGCAGACATAAACCGTTCTTTGAAATAATCAAGATGTTAGGTATAAACAACGTTCAAATATTCATTTTAGAATTAAGAGGTACAACCCTTTTAATTCAGTCAACGAAATCGCTCGAAATTCCGATCTTTTTCTGGGGTGCTCCAAAAGTAGTGATGTGATAAATTTGACAAATTCCGTTAGTGACTATTCTAATAATAACAGCTTTCGCACGTGGCGCACCCATTGAATCGAGAGCAAAGAAAGAGAGGCATGGCCACTTTTTTTTAAAGCCGATCTGAGAAGAAAAGAAGTGTGCATTAGCTAAAAATAAGGCTCGGGTGCATATTGGCAATTAATTGGGGCGCTGGAGCATACACTGAAGCGCAAACGTGGGCTCATGACCATCTGACATAGCTTTGTGTCATCTTCTTACGTTTACAATGGTGACGTCATCAAATCTTGTATTGCAGTTTTCGACTGAAATCGGTTCACCCACGGATGTTGCCGATCAACAGCGGATTAATTTGTACCCATGTGAAAAATGGCCGGGTTTCTGAGTTCGAGCGAGAAAATACATATCTCATAATGTGATGAAAGTTCGATATTTTCTGGTTTTAATGGAAGCCTATGATGCTTAGGATCAATACCTTTCAAGATTCAGTATTATTCAGATAATTTAGCATCTACGACGTTTTCGACTGTTGGTCGAACAGTGTACACGCACATGCTCACTGCTGAGCTACTAAAAACGAGGGAGGGCAGCTTGCGACGGAGATGATAGCAAATTAGAACGAGCAAGCTTTTATCGCCTGAACTAAAGTTAGTGAGATTTATTATCATTGATAATAATAATAATAATAATAATAATAATAATAATAATAATAATAATAGTAATAGTAGTAATAGTAGTAGTAGTAGTAGCAGTAATAATAATAACACCAATAATAATAATAATAATAATAATAATAATAATAATAATAATAATAATAATAATAATTATTATTATTATTATTATTATTATTATTCGGCTACATATGCTATTTATAAGATTGGATTAACTGTAGGACTGACGAGAAGTTACGAATGAAAAAAAAGTTCAATGCATTCGCATTTCCCACTACTTCCTACTTGCGCTATTAAAAGAATAAATAAATCGTTATATCCTTTTTTATTATAGCCTCTACAAATCCAGTCCTATCTCATACATCGCGTGCGGTCATACAATCGAAGATACAGACCCTATATTTCTTTATTATCGTACTTTTGTCGTGTGTAGTAATAATTTCTCTCAGTTGCTTCATACACAAGAAGAATTCGTTTTTACATGCGATAACGAGCTGAGTTTTTGAAAACACTAATCTGCTATGTCATATAATTTTCAATTTTCTGAACCCTTTGATGTTTTGAAGTTCTTTTGAAAATTAAAGGTTTTCGCTTGAAACTTTCCTAAAAGGCATTTCCTCTCATTTAAAGGATTTGCATATTCGAATTGCTTTTGGAAATAATTTGCAAGCCATTGGAAAAACAGGTCTTCCATTAATGGTTTTGTGCACATGCGTGCAACGTTTGGATTCTCTTTATGTAAAAAATAAATCCCTGATGAACTTCTTTAGGATGTTGCTTTTATTTACCTTTAAATTTCATTTCCACATCCGGGACTCTAACACGTCACAATGACGCATAGCTCGTTAGATGTATTTTACATCTCTTTAGTTTCCGTGCACTCTTCTATGTCCATAAGTTACAGGGACACAGGCTAAAGTCCCTATCTAGAGAGACGAACTAAAATATGAAAATACACGTGCCGTTTTTATATCTCAGACAATTTCGATGGCTATTCAAATGACATGCTACTTTTACAAAGCAAATAGACATGTATGTTCGCAAGAAAGACAAGATTCTAATCTGAACTTTTCACTTGAAAAGTTTTCCTTATATTTCTTATTTTGTAAATTTATCGCAAATAGCTACTGTCCTTTTGTTGAAATCGTTTCAACAATATATAATTTTGTGACTATCGAATCGTATTGATATGTCATATAGTTTCCATTTTTTAAAACCCTTTGGTCTTCTAAAATTTAAATAAAAAAATGGATGGTTTTAGTTTGAAACTTATAAATAAATCCATTCTTCTGATTTAAAGAATTGAATTACTTTGGGAATATAGTCTGTAAGTAGTGCAAACTCTTGAAAAACTGGCCTTCAGGAACTGGCTTTATAAAGATATATGTCCACGTAAGCCAAATCGACTGCCTCAGCATGTCCTTGGAAATGGCAGTTACCGTCTGTACTCGCTTATAGTCGAGTCAAACTGCAAATATCAAAGATCCTGATCTGTCGTAGCATAATGCACTTGCCGATCAGGGTCTACCTTGTTTTTTCCACTGATTATTCCTAACAGACTGCACAGACCAATATCTGCCGGCGCATTATGCGACAGCAGAACTGGGTCTGTGCAGTTTGCAGTTGGACTTGTCTTTAGTTCCCATTTCCTCGGCATAATATAGCAATAATGTGTTAGAAGTGTCGTTAAAACGAACATGACAATGCCCCCATCACTAATGAACGTCTTTACGATGTTGTTCTTTCCCCATATATTTCCCTCCTTTGAGACTAATGCGTCAAAATGACGCAATGTTTATGACCCTGCTTTTATATCCTTTTATACTTTCCATAGTTTCAATTCGGCTAAAGTCCATTTCTGGAAGAAGAACACAAAGCAGTTGTTTCACAAGGTTCATATTGTTAATTCTTTCTTCAGATTCTCAAATGCTGCGTTCCTGCAGTTTTCAAAATAAGTCTCAGAAAATACTTTGGCTTTTTGTTCGCATACACTTTATGGTAACTGTTTGTCACGGTAAAAATAAAATAGCAATGTAGATGGATTTTATTGAATCTTTCATAATACAGGGTTCTGGTATAGTTTTGAGACTTTAGTTCCCCTAGATAGACAGGAAAACGCTTAAAACTAATTTAAAATCTAATGACACAAGCAAGACTAGGCTGGGTGTTTATTTTTTTTAAAATCGTAAAAAATTTCTTGATCACTCCTATTTTTGTGTATCATTAATAGAAATAAAATTGTGACATTACTGGACCATAGTAAAAATGAAAACAGTACGACCTTTAATACCTATATCGCGAAATTTCGAGAAATTAAAATTCTAGTGCTGATATTATTATACAGGTGCATTTATATCCTTCTTTCATGATATTTGAGTGTTTTACTAAATTAAATAGACCGACCTCATTAAAGCCAATGTTGTTACTTGCCAACGTACCGACGTACAGTGTACAAATTACTGGTAGAACAAAACAACTCACTCGTTCAGGTATATTAAAACATTAAAATAAAGAAAATACAATTCTCTGGCATTAACATTGGATATTATTTTTCAAAAGACAATCACACACAAAACATAGGTTCAATAGACACTTTATTGTACATATAAAATAATCTTTGGCAAAACGGGTGCAATCTTGTCACAGCACACTGCACCAGCCCAGTTAATATCCGAATACGATGGAATTTCTTCATCACACGGTATGGGCATACAAGGACGTCATAATTCATAGCATAAATATGGATATCCACCCCTTGACGGAAAGCATCAGTCTTAGATGCCCTAAGATGCAAAATGAATAGGCGCTTATCCGTATGGAATATTATGTCAGACATACACAAACTGATTGCTGCAGAAAAATGGGCTCCACGAATAGCAAATTCTCCACACCGTAAAAAAGCATAAAAAGCCAGTGCACAAGCAGTTTGTAGTAAGAATTTAGAGTACTCACTCAGTCCATAGTGTTCCAAGCACTGCCATATGTCACATAATATATCATGTGTAATAGGAAGTCGTTTCTGTCTGTAGTCACATTGCACCTTTCTGACACCTTTCAATATATTCTGTAGTCGAAGGAAAGAACTAATATGAGTTAATCGAGTATGGATACCAAGATGCAAGTATGAATGCCGAATACAGGCTAGATAAAGTTTTATAGTGTGATATGTCAGGTGCAACATCTGCGTACAATGCGCAACAAAGTAAATCAAGGTGTCCACATTCACAGCGGGGGGCAAACTAGATCCTGGAATCCACTATCCTACCATTAGCAAGAAAGACTTGAAGGTTTGGAAGCCTGTAGAATAAGAAGATCTGGTGCCTGTTGTCAAAGAAGATTCCCACAAGAAATTTATTGTAGGCTGTAGGTGAGCAGTAGTCTTGCTCGAGGAGGGCACTCGCATGGTTGTTCCTCTGCTGTGGGTGCCAGCTGCCGGAATCGTGCAACCTGTAAACGAGATAATGCATCAGTTATAAAATTTTTCTTCCCTGGTATATGTTCAGCATATATGACAAAGCCATTAGTAGCAGCTGTCAAAGTCAGGCGGCGCATTAGTTTCATAATGTCAGGACTCTTAGATCTGCCTTTTTTATTATTGCAACTGTAGTTTCATTGTCACAGTGGAAGAGTATTTTCTTTTGCTGCCATTCCTGACCCCACAACACTGCTGCCACCACTATGGGATATAATTCACAGAAAGCTATAGACAGTTTATGGGCCACTAAAGGACGTAGCTCCTCTGGCCATGAGTTTGCAAACCAGCGACCTCTAAAATAACCCCCAAAACCAACTGACCCTGAAGCATCAGTGTAAAGTTCCATATCTGCAGAATTAGAAATATCATCATCATAAAATAAAGAAATCCCATTCCACTGATTGAGAAAACCACTCCACATTTGTAAATCTTTCTTGCATGCTCTGGAAACATGTATGTGATGATGTAGCTCCCTAACGGACGTTGATACTTGCAGTAAATAGGAGACAAATGTCCTGCCTGGGACATTTACACGACAGGCAAAATTCAAGTGTCCCAGGAGGCTTAAGAGTTCACTTTTAGTTACTGATTTTGTTTTGAGAAATTGAGTCAGAAGGTTTCTAATTCTGTCTATTTTTTCCTCTGGTAATTTTGCTTGTATGGTTAAAGTATCCAGAAGCACTCCTAAATATTCCAAACATGTGGTAGGACCAAGAGTTTTATGAGAAGCAAGTGGAATTCCCGAACGAGCAAAAAGCATTGTCATGATGGCCATGGTTCTATCAGCCATGTGGTGAGGGTGATCAATTGTAAGGAAGTCGTCCAACAAGTAGAGCAGGTTGTCAGTGCCATAATTATTCACTGCAATCCAACTGATAGCTTCTGACAGTTTGGTGAAAATCTTTCGTGAAGACCGCGATCCAAACACTAGATGTACGTAGAAGTAATACTGGTTATTCCATTTAATGCCATGATAGGGCCACAGACTAGGGTGGATGGGGATGAGTTTACCATCTGTATATGACATATAATCATCACACTGCATATGATACACTGAGTATATTTCGTAATTGAAACCAATGCAGGTATAGTAAGTTCAACAGGAGTTTTGTATGTGATGATCAGTGGAATTGCATACACTTTACAAAAAAGTGATGTTGATTGCTTTTCAATGTACACTTACCATAAATGTTGACATTTTGGAGGAATTGTGTTATGACAGATTTGTGTCCTTACTGGCTACAGCTTTACATCTGTAAACAACCACTAGACGACACGTGTTCAGAATTAATTTGGAAAATCCTGTTTGCTGCAATAAATTAGAGCCTGCAATAATAGTGTTGGAATATACTAACAGGATTTTAGTTACTTCATGCAACTTTCCATACTTGGGGCTGATATGTGTTTGATGAAAAAATGATCAAGTCTGTCATTGTTGGGATCAGAATTTGTAAAGTGGCATGAACCAATCACTGCAATGTTATCAAGAAACTCATCATACTGCTGGATGACATTACATTCATTTCCCTTTACCCAGTTTGTGGCAAGAAGTAATTTCGCCAGTCTTTTGAATCTGTTTCTAGCCTCAGTTTTGTTTCTCTTGGATCAAAGGAAATCGTGTTTCTAACCATGGAATTGGAGATTGGACATTTCTGAGATACCTTTTTCAGTATGTGTACCAGGAAGGCTGTACATTTCATTCTGATTTCTACTATTGCCCTTTCTCTGAGAGTGACACCCTTGAGCTTTCTTCAGCCTGCAATCCAGTGTCAATGTTTGAATGTGTGACATGGTTCTTCTTATCCTTAGTGTCTACTCTAAGCAACTTTTCAGCTGATGTTGCTTCTTACAACACATCAGGTTTGATGAATTTCCTCACGAGACATCTTATAATTCCAGATCAGCCACCAGAAATGGAACCATAGGCTTGTCAGCCTGAAAATGAGCCAAAAATAGCTTTAGTATTGATGCAGCTGAGCAAAAGTACTCCAATTTGGCAAATATCAACTTGCTGCTTCTCACAATTAGGTATTGAGGCATTGGCAACTCCTTTGATTCTAGTTTCTTGACATATTCTTCCACAGAAGCCCAGATTACTAAAGTCCTGTGTGCAGCAGACAGTCTCCAACCAACAATGGTTAACAGATTTCAGTGGCATTATAGAAGATCCTGTGACTTTCTTGCAGTATTCTCTTCTAGCTTGGGAATTCTTAAACAGGTAGTACAAACTGCCAAGTACTGACAATATTCCCCATTTGGTTGCAACAGTACTGGCTTTGAATGAATTGTGAAGTGTATGTAGTACTCATGACCCTATCTTTATCATAGAATTTCCAAAGTCTTGTTCAGTTTGCTTATGCATTATGTCATGGGACTTCATTTTACTGGTGGCCCATCCATACTTATTTGGATTATGTCAGGAATGTGTAACTGGTCTGTAATCTCAAACTTGAAATGCTGCACCTTGTCCTCTGCTGTGGTATGACATGAAACAATTTTTTAAAATTATCTGTGAAAATAGGTTTTGTACATTTGCATTGTCATTCTGAGTTAGCACCATTTATATTATAAATACTCATTTATAATCCTACATACATGTTAAACTAGGGAAATCATGAATTCTGCTGTATTCTTTCTTCTTATGTATGATCATATAACCTGATATGTGTTGCAGGGCTCTTAAATCCAGTTCAGTTATATAATCTAAAAAAGTGTTTCATTATAAACTATTTTTTTCCATTTACAAATAATTTAATTACCTGAAAACTGTGATCCCAGGTATTTGGTGGTGTCCTAGTATCTCAGGAATCTGTCCATCTGTTTGTCTTGGAGTTTCTTATTTAATGATTCATCAAAAAGCACAACAGTGGACAGGCACACAAGTAATCAGTCCTTTCTCCACAACTGAACTTTGTAGCTATGCTACTGCCTGGAAACATTACATGATTAGTTTCCCGAACTTTTTCATTCCATTTATATGATGAATGTGTTGTTATTTGTAAAGTCCACAAAAAATTTCAAATTTAAGAACATTGTTCTTAGAAACAAAAGATGACATGTTATTATTTGCCAATACTTTTGTGGAAGAAGCTCCCACTACAGGGGGTGTGGCTATAATAGGTGGGTAGGATACATTTGATGTTGGTGGGACAGTCATTTGTTCACTCTTTACACCAAAATAATGTAAATTAAGCATAAGTATTGATAAGTTTGTATTGTGCTTCTCACTTTTGCTGTGAGATTTAAGTGCACTCTCCCCCATTTTGCCAACGTCTATGTTCTTCTGACAGCAGCAACACATTGCTTTAGACCTGTCCTTCAACCTCTCTAACCCATGGATACCGACACACCATACCCAGTTAAACACACATTTCTTTGGAGCCATACTTGACTGACTTTCAGTGAACTAAATTCCTTTACAGTTGATTTATCATGGCAACACGACATTATAGGTCCCATATCAAAATGAGGCTCACCCTCTACTGTAATGCCCTATAATAACCAGGAATACTCACAAACAATACTAGAATAGTTTTTGACAAACATCAGTGTTTCTTTGACCATCTGTTTTAAAATAAAAGAGTAGTCACACATTTGATCCATTCTGGTAGATTTTATTGGCTGTGTGCCAGTCTGGTACCAGTCAATTAATATTTTATCAAACCAGAAGTTAGCAAAAGGAAGTAAATAATTAAGAACGCAAAAGTAAACTCAAGAAATGAAAATTGACAAATGTTTTGTCTGTAGTTTGTTTGCTGTTTTTCTCCTATTTTCACTCATTTCCAGAGCAGCTTTCGATTTATTGAAATTCAAGTACTTTTCAAGGATTCATGAAGATTTTCAAGGACTATTCAAATCTGTGTAAACCTGTTAAGCACTGTTTGATGCCAAATACACATAGATGTATTAATCTGAAAGCAATTACAGTACTGTGTCCAATTTCACTGAAATTTTTTTCTTCAGTAAATTACAAGTGATATTCACTATTCCATTGAGCAAAGAGAATACAAGAGAGCTCATTGTTATTAAATATATTTCTTGCATGTAGCTGCTGTCTTAAAGTATGTGAATCACATCCATCCCAAGTGACAAGTCATGTATGGAGATAATCTGCTACCTATAAATTGCTTAAGGATAAATGTTTTCAGGTCAATTGAGACCTTATCTCCACTGTCTTCCTGTTTACGCAATTGAGCAATCACATAGGCCATGACAGATAAATCTGGTGGATGCAAATTATCCATGCATGTAAATGGTTGTGAGATGGTTACAGCTTGATTGGATGAGTTTGAAGAGCAATACTTTAACCTTTTGATTAAATGTTTCAAGATGATAAATATTTCTCACATTTTGCAAATTAGCCCCACTGCAGCTGTTTTTATATCTTGCATACCTTTGTCTTAAATTTGAGTGTTTTAATGGGGCAAGACTTTTGAATATTGATAAGAAACAGACATTTTAAGAAATACTTTATTGCACAAACAAATAACAATGTTGAGTAGCAACCTGCTGTACCATACAGTGAAACAAATCATGCACAAATCTCATTACCAAAATACAATAGAATGCAAACTAAACCTTTCCTTTTATAATATGGTATGAATTTGTTTCCAGATGCACATAAATGTGCAAGACAGCTTTTATTCCTCTATTTATCTGGCCAACTAAAATGTGAAATATTTCACTGGCATCAAGAAAGCTAACACTCCAAGAATGTCTTCCAAGTTCTAGTTATGTTTCATTGCTGGTTGGTTGTGTGTGTGTGTGTGTGTGTTTATGAGAGACAGATGGAAAAACAGAGAGGAACATAACACTTTTATTTAAGTTGTTCATTCCTTTCTTCCTGTGTCTTGAGATGTATTAATTTTCAATTCAAAACTCTTACGTACATCTAAATATCTTCATCATTCTCCATTTGTATCCCAGTTACAACTATTTTATTAAATGCTGGAAGAACTGTGTAACATTAGTAACATTACATGTGACAGATCAAAGGTGTGTCTGTTTTCTATTGCATTTCTAACTTCAACTTGAAGCAGATATTATTGGCAATACACATATATATAATATAGGAAAAAATGTAAGAATACTGTGAAAAATGTACATTTAATTATATAGTCTCATAATTTGTAGTCAAGCAAGAAAATATATCTATATGTACATAAATCTGTTGACGCTTTATTCACAATTCAAAGTGACTTTTAACTTTTTATAATATATAGCCTTTTTAGGCTTGAAACTAGCAATAGGTAATTCAGAACAAAATAGTAATGATGTTTCCAAAAAGCAGTACAGTGCCTTCTGCAAGTCTAGAATTGAGTCCATAAAACACAAATGCCTCTACCAAGAAGATGGTATTAAACAACAAAAATTCCAAGTCAAACAGGGACCATATGCACTTGATATAGATCACCTGGTATGTTCACGTATCATCTTGTGAATGCAAATTTACATACCCGTATGTAATGAAACTAAAAAGGAATGAAAAGCTTGGAGCACATGGTTTTTAAACCATTTATTAATGTTATAGGATCACTTTCATGGCATAAAAAGGACAATTTATTTATACAACCAGCATTCTCCCATTGGTTTCAACCTGGCCTTTGTGATTAGGCCTTTATTCATAGCTTTGGAACTGCTCATGGTCTCACCATTAATGCACAATATACTTTTTTGTCATTACAAAGAAATTGTTCAGTGCAGTCAGCATGGATTCTTCAATCTGTTGATACCTCCCTGGGCCCTGTACCTAGAGTTATACCTTGGGAAACCAATAATATCCACACCAAAGGGAGCTGTGGCAGCTCAGTGGTTATGGTGTTGGACTTGTCCCCAGAAGTTGCAGGTTTGATTCCCACTATCTGATCAGCCTAGATTCTGATTAATATGCATAGATCTCATAATCCAAGTCATATCTTGACAATACAAGCTTGCATACCAGGTCATATAATCCTGTAAGAAATGAGGCCTTCAGAATCTTCAAAAGCTTAGTCGATCAGATGCAAGATAACCTCAAAAATGTGTGGATGTCACTCAATCAGAAATTTACCTTGTATCATCCACACAATCCATGTTCATCCTATTCAAGGTGGCCACTATGTATACATTATTTTAATGAGCAGTTTTGATGCTTTTCCCTCTCAAATTCCCATGCTTTTATTACATGTAGTACTCCCATCGACAGTGATCCAGGGGTCAGGACCCAAAATATTTAACATACATTATTATGTGTCTTCTTGCTTCACCTGCATTTCTTTAAAAAATGTGTGAAAGTATAACATATTTTTGAAAATTTTGTCTATATGACTTTTGATACCCCTCCCAAACAACCCCAGAAACAGGAGCCAAACGTAATACCCTTCTTGAGGATGGTAATCATATGGGTGAAATAACTATCATGTTTTACTCAGCATTTTAGAAGAGACAATTTAAGGACAGAAGATTTGATCGACAGACCGAGGTTATCACAATATTCCTGGTGCTAAAGCCTGAGGAAGACAAGCTATAAACTATGGGTGTACAGAAAGGGGCTCCACTGACTAAAAATTTTCTTCTCAGAGGTTTAAACAGAGGAACCTTGTTTGAAAACTGGAGAGAGGGCATTCAAGGAAACTTTAATCCTATCAATGACGATGTGGAATGCTGGAAATTGAACTCGTTCAAAGTCTCAACTTGAATTTTGAATCTGCTTCAAATCCATTATTCCTTAGCCAAGTCATTAAAGTTTTCATTAGTATGAAACCACATAAAAATTTGCTGAAATAAAACAAACCTTGGTAAAGTAATGCTGAAGGAAGTAGAATGGATAATCAGGGGGCACAACTCCTGTAAATGACATAGTGGATGATGGAAATCGGAAGCATCCAAGGTCTCGTCAATATCAAGCTGCACTCCAAATTCAACAACTCTTGCTTAAAAAAAGTCAAGAACAGGAGGACATGCATTCTGGAAGCATAACATTGGAAAACATGGAATGCTAAAACTTTAATTTATTTAAGGTGTAATCTATATAAAACTGTCAGATTCAGTTGAAGTTCAAAATCCTTGGTAAAGTTAAGCTGCAGAAATGAACATCAGAAGGTCACGGACTCAGCAGTTTAAAACTGCAAACCAAACTGGAAAATATTTGATGATTCCCAGTAATTTTATCTTGCAGAAACCATTTCCTGATGGATGGACAATTGTGGTTATTATAGAGCTTCTGCAGCTTCACCGAGTCAGTGTTAACAATTACATCTATGCACAAAAATATCACAGAAATCAAAGTCAACACAAATAATTGAATTCACTGACATGTACAAGGTATCTGAATCATATGTGGCAAGATTTTCTAGAGACAACTTTCAGGTCTGTGCAAGTATAGTTTATATCAAGGAAATAAAGTCGTGTATGAAAACCAACATACTAACTTTGTACTGTAGAGGCTAAATCTGTGATGATAATGGTTCTTTGAACATAAATGTACATAGAATGAAGCACCTCCAATTGTTTCTCAAATAAGAGCATTATTTAATATATTCTTTCTCATCCATTATGTCAATCGTATATCTCAAGCACTACTGTTAATGAGGGACCAGCATGTGTTGGTGGTATTGAAGTAGTGTTGAGATATTTTTGGTTAAGCACCCACCATTTTGCAATTCTCTGAAAATGATTCCCTTAAAACATAATTTGATCTGATTCTTGGATCAAGTTTAGATATTACTTAAATTATAATTCATCAGAACTATGTCCATTCATGAACTCGTACAAATCAATTTTTAAATGGGGGTTTAGGTATACTTCACTTAAGTGTGTATAGACTTTAAAGTCAGAGTATGTGTAAGGCTATCTCTAAACAAGAGTCTCTTGAAGGGACTTCCACTCTGTTGTAGAAAGAGAATTTCCAAAAATCAAGATAAGACTATTATTTCTTTCAACTGCTAATTACTGAAATGAGCTCTGAAATTTCAAGTTATACCAAGATTTTAAAAGATGGTCACTGTGGCAGCTATACTTGATGTAAAATTGGCACTATTTTCATTTAAGACCAGCCAGAAGTCTTTTGGTGAAAACCTCATGTCCATACCACCATCCATTCAGGAGTACAATAAAAATTTTTTAAGATGGCCATATTTGATGCAAGATCACCACCATTTCATTTAGACCAAACTAGGCATTGACATAAGTATTCTGGTGAAAACCCTATGTCAGTATGACTTTCCATTCAGTAGCAACAATATTTAAAAATGGTGACTATACTGCATGTCAGATTAGTACGATTGTTATTTAGGACCATCCTGACATCAAAAGATTTTAGGCAGAAACCCCATGTCAGTATGATCATCCAACCAAGAGTAGTCATAACAAGAATTCAATGTGGTGACCATACTGGCTGTCGGATTGGCACCGTGAGCATTTAGGAAGAAGCTGTTATTTTGGAAGAAGCTGTTATTTTAAGTCTTTTGGTGGAAACACCATGTCAATGTGACCATCTATCCTGAATCATGTATACTCAAAGTCTTTAATGAAAAACCCACATTCATTAACCATCCATTCAGAAGGAGTGGTCTTCTGGTGAAAACTCCAGGTTGATATCAACAGTCATTTTGGAGGATTAGCAATAACAAGATTTTCATTAGGTCATCATGGTGGCCATACTGGAAGTCCGAAGAGCAGCATGTTCATCAACAACCAACTAGATATAAGAAATTTTCGAGAGAAAAACCTATGTCATTATGTCTTTCAATTTAAGAGTATTAAAGATTTTCAAGATGATGGCATGGCAGCCATATTGGATGTCAGATCATCATGACCATCTAGACAGCACAAGAAGTCTTTCAGAGTAAAACCTATCTGTTCAGGAAGAGTATTGACAAGATTTTTCAGATAGCTGCTGTGGTGTACGAGTAGTAACCATGTTCATTTAGGACCAACCAGACCTTGAGATGAATATGTGTGTAAAGTTTAATGGCAATCCTTCAAATAGTTGAGGAGTAGCGATAACAAACTTGTGCTAAAAGTTGAATAGACGACAGAAGATGGACAAAAATGAGTTGCAGCAATTGTAATAGTCTGGCTGGAGGCAGCAAAGAAGGAGCTTGTAAAGGAAATCCCAAGTGTATGTGTGTTAAGACAAAAATATTCTCATCAAATCTTAATCCCTTGCAACACCTTCCATTTGTCAGTTAATACTGAAAAAACAGCCCAAAACACCACCAATAAATAGGTCAATATAATGCATTCAAACAATATATGAAAGTGCGTAAAGGTCAAATTACCAAGAAAAAACATACAGAACAAAGCAAAAAATTCATAAATGTACATCTTTATAATGTATGCTTTTAATTCATTCACACGGACTGAGAAATCTCTTAAAAATTCAATCGCTCAAAAAAGCAAGTACAATTTTTTTACCTGCCTAGAAAATAAACTCAAACTCAACCAGCTATTATAAGATATACAAAATGATGACAATGTTAATGACCAAAATTTGATCATGTGAAATGTTTTCTGTAACTTTTTATGTAACGACAGTTGTAATTTTAAAACGAGATCAGTCTGCACTCTCTCTGGTAAGCATTTGTTAGTATTTATGAGTGAGTGAAGCACTTGTATGAACTTGATCAAACAAAGTCATCATTATTCTCAACAGAACATTGTTTTCAATAAAGAACACTGGTCAACCTTGAATTAACATCAAAATTCATGTGATCATGCCAGCTCATTCCACTTACAATGCAAATGTATTCACAGTACCAGAAAATGTAAAAATCGTGACATTATCAAGATGCTTTTTCTAACATAATTTGATATTATTGGGAATAGAACAAACAGCAAACACATCTGCCTTGTCATGGTAGTTAAAACCCGGATACATTTTCTATTGCACATGTGATTTTCAATAAACTAGTCCATATAAAATCAGTAATATTATCATCTTCCTTACTAGATAATATAGTGATATAATTTTTTTACAATAAAATTACACACAAACACACACACACACAAGGTATTACCTCTCTTGGCCTTCTTGTTGGAGAACAACAAATAATTTCACTACGAGCATTTAGAGGTCAATTTATAAACATCTGAAGCAAAAAAATCTACCAAAATAATTTTTTGTATATAATTTTGCAATTTTAATTAAAGAATCTGTTAAATGGAAGAATACAAAAGAACTAGTTGTCATGGTGTGGGTATAATCCCAGTTGGAACATGGTTTGTACAGTCCCATGGTCTTTTTCATGAACTTTTCAGAGAATTTTGAAGAATGGCTACAAGTTTTTCAAAGAGTATTTATTTCTTATGGAAACTAAATTTCATCAATGTGCTATTTTATCACTACATACATACATGTACTTGCAGGTACAAATGTATTAGAGGAACAAAAAAAACCCCCAATTAGATAGCATGCCACTTCAGAAAAGGGACAGTACTCCAGCTGGCAACTCCCTATTCATTTTTATGCATCTTCTGATCTGCCCAATTTAATCCCATTTATTTAATTTTTTGAGGTGAATAAGAAAAATGTTGAATTTAAAATGTGCTATATATTTTCTACAGCTTTAAGTGTTCCTTTCAATAATTTTAAGACATTTGGGGCAAAATTTTACTAGTTTCTTAAACAAATTCAAAAACTTTTCAAGGCTAACACTTACTTTTTTTCAATCTCTTAGTTTTCAAGGTAACCCTTAAAAAGTTATGGGTTTTTCAAAATTGTATGAACCCTGAGACAAGAATGAGGCTTCAACGACTTTCCATCAACAACTCTGACCATGTTATGATTTTCCTATCTCACAGCAATGTATAAAATTTATGTTCTCTTACCTGTGTAACATTTAGAACAGCGAATAAACTGCACTAACTGCAGCTGTTGTGAACAATGAAAAAAGGCAAAATGATGTCAATATCATTATTCATTAGGTGCACTCTTGTGGAACTGGTGCATTACATATGGCTTTCTCACATGGACAAAAATGTGACACTAATGAATTTGATGGATTGTTTTAACAGCACTACTTTGATGCCAAAGTAATTTGGATCTAAGTGTGTTTTCCCAAGGATTCACTGAGGCAGCCAAACAGGGCTGGCCTACATGGACATTGAACCAGTGACAAGTTTGATGCTCTACTACACAGCACTAATGAAAGAAAAAATACAGGTTTCATGACTGTAAAGAATAAAACAATTGTGTTCTCACAGTTAATGCCTCCAAACAGCATAAATGGCTCCAATGTATTTCGTTCACACAGTATAATATGAAAGATGTGTAAATGCCATATTGTACAGATTCAGCAAGCACCAGCATATAAAATCAAGAGTACTCTTTCAAACCAAAATACAGAAATTTACAATACAAGTTGTTCATTCCATTTACACACTAAATGTAGTACCTAAAAATATTACAACAGTGACATTATCATGCTAATTGTGTAACAGACTCTGAATTTTTGGGAATATTACAAACATCACTTGGTAACATACTTGCCATATCATGGTAGTTAAAACCTTAAATGTTTTCTATTGCACTTGTAATTTCTAATAAAAACACTGAACTATTCTATATAAAAGATGTAATCCAATCTAACCAAAACCAACTGAATAAAAATTACCTAACTATACATGTATCGAGGTCTTACCTTCCTTGGCCTTCTTGGTTGACAATACAAAGTTCTGTATATCTGTATTGTGAACAAAATCTATCAAAGTCAGTTGTTTCATATGTAATTTATAATTTCATTTAGAGAACCTGTTAAATTAAATAACAGAATTAGTGATGCTGTGTTGTGGGTATGGATAATCCCAGCTAAGGGTTTGAATTTGCAAACAGGAATGAGGCTTTGTAGAGATTCTCATCGGCATATCAAGTCCTGTGTTTTTGGTAAACAGGTGTATCCATTTACCAAGTAACATGGGTCCTGTAGTGAACTGTGTTTAAGAAACAGACCACATTAATGAAGTATATAATACTTATTGTATATACTCACATATAAGTTTGATCCAACTGCAACCAACATAGACCCTGATTTGCCACTGCAAAATGCATTGACAAATCAAGGTTTAAATTAACACTGATTACTTACTCCTATCTAATTGCACAGATCCATATTTGCAAGTGCAGTATGTGACAGCAGATCTGGTTCAACAGTTTGCAGATCCAACATGAATATAAAGGGTAACATTAAGGTTTAAATGAACACTCAAGATATGCAAGGTTGTAATGACATGTACACAAGTGCTAAAACAATAACTACTCAAACTTATGAAAAAATTAATTTACAAAAAGTAACAAAAACAAAAATGGCAAAGAAAAAAATTGGACAAAACAAGCATTTGTGATGTTTGTACTGCAACTGCACAGTACAGAAAAGATGGTTAAGAAATCTGCTTCCTAGTCAGGTTGATTCTGGAAAAGTTTAAAAATCTGTACAAAATATTTGTAATACTTGGTTGAACTACATGCAGCAAAAGTTTATAGTGTTGCACGTAAAGCAATGTTGTTACTAGTCCAGGAGAGTGTTGGTTTTTTAAGCATTGTAATGTCTCTTCTGAGGACACCATTTTATTGAGACACAGCATGTCTTTCCACTGGTGCAGACTTCAATAATATATTAAATGCAAGTGATAACAAGTTTAAATGATGACAAGCTGAAGCCCAAAATGCACATGGAATTTTAATCATTAAATTTCCGGAGATTTAAAGAAGGCAACCCTTAAAGAGAGGACACACCCTTGAGGGGACAGGGCAACAACGTGGGAGACCATGGTGCATTTCTTCCCTATAACAGGTCATGTACAATACTGCAAGGTCAAAAAGGAAATTTCTGCCCTTACGGTATCTTTTTGTAACAGTAGATGGATGTACTTGATGGTCAAAGTACTGGTGACTATTGTACCAATTTTAGTATTAAATGAAAGCAATAAAAAGAACTGAGATTAAAAAAGTAACTTCATAATTTTCTGTGTTTGAGACATTTTCTCAACAAATGTTAACAATTTCTTAACAACTTCAAAACAAAATATTGAAACTCTTGGCTCAAAATTGATGCTAGCAAGCTAGCATGTTGCTAGTTAAAATTCAGATATGCCAGTAAATTGATAGCTGCAAAAAGGAACTAGAAGCTTCTTGCTAGTGATATTTTGTATTCAAAATATGACTTATGCTAGTGAACAGTGAAAATATCCTGACTTCAGTGAATTTAAAATATTACAACCTACTGAAATGCTACCAGAATTGAAAAACGTTAAGTGTTTCTAATCATGAACCTAGAATTTTACTTGTAAATCTCTGTTACTATGTTATATAAAAATGTTGCAAATGGTACCCATTCTACCCCACCTCTTTTTCAAAGGCTAAATTATTTGACAATAACCACTACATACCATGTAATTATTTTTTATGTCTTCCTCTATAACTTTGGTACTGTTCTATTTTATATTAATGTGGACTTGCTGTGATTATGTTTGCTGCAGGTGCCATATGTTACTCTTGACGTTTTATAAAAGAAGCAAGAGACTTGTCACATCTCTGCACCTGCTAACTGTAGTGTTCAACCTTTGAAGCTGAAACCATGGCTGGGCACGAGGAGATGAGAGACCCAAGGATGCCTAATGAAGGCAACCTGAAGTGAACATAAAGTTATTGACAAACAGAATGAGGTCATCACTTCTTTGGCAGGAATGTAGACACTGTTTTACTTGAAGAGAAACATCATACATACTAATTGTTAATGTAACTAATGATGATCCTGATTTAAACTGAATTATTTAAAATGGAGTACATGTATACATGAATATAAATATTTTTAATATTTCTAACTGAAATATAGATCTCTGAAACAGCTTAAACAGGTATGTATCTGTTATTTTACATTTACAATTTATTACTCTTTTTTTCTTTGACCAAATTCTAATTTAAAAAAGAAC
Source organism: Megalonaias nervosa (assembly GCA_016617855.1). Lineage (NCBI taxonomy): Eukaryota > Metazoa > Mollusca > Bivalvia > Unionida > Unionidae > Megalonaias > Megalonaias nervosa. The sequence goes on along the minus strand of JAECUM010014775.1, from coordinate 35,440 downwards.
ATTAAAATGATACTGAGCAAATTAGCATGCAACAGGCCCAGATAAAGTACTGAAATCTCTATCAAAGCATTCATTTATACTGATTAAAGTCATTATTTGAATCACAAGATTTCAAAATATAGTTTAATGATGGAATACCATCATCCAAGTCCAGTTATTTGCTGTTGAACTAAGTATGTCAAAAGTCAGTGTTACAAACAACACTTGGAGCTTTCTCATGCAGTAACACAGGTTTACAAGCAAAATTCTGACAAGATATCATACTAGAGATCTTCTGCACTCCTCATCAATGTCGAGTCATTTTTGTAATACATGATCACCAATCAAAAGTGACAATTTATGTTGAATATTATTGGTCATACTTTGAACACAAATAAATGTGCACAAGAAATTAAATAATTTATAGTACATAGTAACCCACCTGCAGTAAAATAATGGGTATATTTAGCAGAACTCTACTTATCACAAAGAAACCATTTTCCTTTGATTGGCCACAGTTACCTTGACCTTTGACCATTAAACTTTAATCCAATAAGGTCCATTAAATTCAAATGGATGACCCACCTGCAAAGTTTGGCGAACGTATGTAAAGCAGCACAAAAATATTTTCCTTTGGCTAGTCACAGAGATACTGATCTTTACTTTTAGACCACTAAATCAATTGGCATCTTAGGGGATAAACAAAGCCGCAATGTTGACCTTTAGACTCACAATTAAATAATGTTTGTCAATATCCTGTACTGCAACCCATCAGCAAAGTTTTATGACGCCATGGAACAAAATGAAAGAAAAACTCAAGTAATCCATATCAACTAAATTGTCAACATATGGATGGATGGACTGACATAACCACAATATGCTCCATCGTTTGGTGACTGTACAGGATAACAATAAAATACCATGGTCTTGGTAATGAAAAATACTGTTGCCATTCATATATACAATCTGACATGTAATGGTTTCTGCTTTAAAAAATCTATTTTGCATATTGTAAACAAGAATAGTGCACTTTGATGAGAAGGTGAAATAGGTCAGTTTGTGAAAACTGAATTCATCAAAACTGCTAAAGTCTGCAAAAGGCCCAAGGAAAGAAAAGTCATTCAGTAGAAATACAAAGTCGGATAAATGTATCTTGGGTTTAAAAGTGTTGAAGCAAATCATACAAGAGTTTTGTGATTTACAACGTCGTACTTAATAAACAGGTTTGACATATTTCATCATTCACATTTTTTTCAGGTCTTAAAGCATCAAGTTTAACCTTCATCTGCAAGCATATGGCAAAGTTTTGATCTGTGCTGTGAATAGCTTGATTATTCATATAACAAAGGTACATAAAAAATAACTGATGATCATAAACATGAATTTTAGTATAAATGGCAAGATAAGATCATGCCCATCATATGAGATTATTATAAACAAGATGAAAATGTTCACTTTTGACTTAATTAGGCCTTGTTAGAGGGCGTCACAAGAGGTCCATACAAAGATTCTTCTCCTACATCAAACCTTCGCACTCGTACTTTCTGCTTGTAGTGGTAGTACTTGATATACTCTTTCAGAGCATTGGGTAATGGCAGCAGATCTACGCCATTATAGGTGATGCTAGTGCAGATTACAGCGCGACACAGATGTTTAAGTGAAAATGGAAAAGTTCGGTGAAGGGGTCTAGTAAGCATGGGCTCAAAGAACATGCAGCAACTTGGATCTTTGTAATGTTCAATTAAATCACAGACAGTATTAGTTGAAAACACTCCAGGATCACGGGAGTCGAAACTAAATGTGTGATTCCATTGCTCAATTCGTGCATGAAGAGATCGCCAATAGCGTCGAAAACTTACGGAAAATAGAAAATCTTCTTGGGCACTGTCTCGCAGTAAGAAGGTTCCTTCAGGTTTGTTATCTATTAGCTTTTCTGCTTCATATCGATCCATGACACCCCAATAGTAGCTGGAACTGGTAATTTTATCAATCTCTGGCACCAGAAAATGCACATAGTCCACCTGTGTGTGAACAACTGGCGTAATTTTTACATTGTTTTGAGCCAGGCGGCCAATTCTGTCTCCAAGGTTGCTGAGATTTGCACGCAGGGACGAGGTATTCTCTACAGATCTATTGGAATTTTTAATCTGCATGGCTGTCGAACCCCCAACCTTGGAATGCTGACTTGCAGTAAATTTCTCTCCCAGGTCACCATATGATGGGTATGGCACCACTGTGGACCTCTCCCCACAGCCTGAACAAATAGGTCTTGGTCCCTGGGCAAATGCACTGGCTCCAAGACGAATGTCTTTTGTGTGATTTACTGCAAGGTCACACATATCAATTCCTTCTTCCATCTCTTGTCTGCGTAGAGCAATCAGCTGCTCATCAATATCTTCTATAGGATAAAGTTCATTGAGTCCAACAATGGCTGGGAGAGGACTATTTCGGGACTCAGATTCTTTGCTCTTTAATTTGCCTTTACCCTTTCCTTTTCCTGACTTTGCTCCACTTGAGACTTTAATGAAAAGGGCATTGCTGGGACTAGGCACCAATTGTGATAAAATTGACACAGGAAGAGGCATAGCTGCACCATTGTGACTAGATTGGGATTGGCTGGTACTGGCTTCATTGTCATCATTTCCCTTGAAAGAGGTACAAGCACATATATCCTGCTGATGTGGAAAGCTACTTAAATCTTCTAATGAACAAGGTTTGGAAACATGTAGCTTTCCTTTTAATTTTGAAGTCCAAGATTTCTTATGGGTACCTTTGTCTTGTAGCCCACAACTCTTTTTCCTATTTCTTGCCAAAATTCTAGTGGTCGGTTCATATGGTCGACCTAAATGGTAAGTCTGACCGCTGGTTGATGTACTAGGGATCTCGTTGTCATCATCATCTTCCAGTTTTACAGCACTAATGGCCTCGACCAACTCCTCAGTGTCTGAAATGTCAGAGAATTCATCTTCCTTGGAAGTAGAGACAGACTGGTCTTGGTTCTCTAAAAGATCAAAAAGATTCTTTTTAGTGTTATAAAATAGACCAGTTTATGTTTCTGCAAAACATGTTCTGAATTATGGTCCCAGTCTGTTTAAAAATTTGGCAGTGTGGACTTAGAAGCATACAAAGTACTTCAGCAGAGATTAACATAAAAAATGTTTTATAAACCACTTTAGAATAGAAGTTTTGTCCTTTTTGGAGGATGTGCTATGTGAAATCAAGACTGGTCTCAACAGGCAAGTGGGAATCAATTTTGCCAGTTCAAACATTTTGCATCCAAAGAAATGCTGAAAAGTGGACTAAAATTTCAATGTGTTCATTAATTTTACATGTACAAAGGTTTTCCACAAAACTAGGATTTTAAAATTTTTTTACTTCAGAAACATTTTTTGATTAGTGAATATAGGCAGGTGCTAGTGGCAAAATTGCCAGGGTAAATCCCTGGACCCCAGTACCTACTGACACAACTGAGATTTTGGGGTTGCAAACTTGCCTGAAAAAACTTTTGGTAGTCTCCAGTACCCACTATAAACATTATTTATCATGCAATTTTTTTCTCTTTACATGTTAAATTGTTATTTTAAAATGTAAAATTTATTACTTTAAATCAACAGTATATTGTCAGTATTTAGCTACACCATTAAAGCATGCAAATTAGTAAGCAACCTACCCACCTACCGTGACAGGGTATAAAAGACATAAAGCAATAAAAAAGAACATTCTTTTCTATTATATCAAAGTAAGTGATACTACAATGAGCTGATATGAACCCAAGATGAAAGCTGTTTGTGTATCTGTTTTGTAAAATCATTTTCAGTTCAAAAAGTTCTTACCATTGTCTACTCCTAGAAGTCAGTTTTTGCTGGGTGAAAGACAGTCTTTTGCATAACCTGGGAGTAACATCCAGTGGTACAAGCATTATTAGTGCATCAAAAATTACAATGATGGGTCACAACAGATGTGGCTTCACATGAAAAACAAGCAGCATGGAGTCCACTCATCTATTCCTGTACTCATTTATATGTAAAATACCGAGTTAACTGTTGAGGGTTACTACACTTATCAAATTATACAATGTATAGTCATTAATATGGAAACTTTATCTTTAAATAATTTTTTTCTACTTCCAACAACACTGGTTTGAGAGAACCTTCAGAGTAATATATATATATATATATATATATATATATATATGGAATAATCTATGTCGTCATCAACACAAATACTTAATCCATGTTAGTAAGTAGTAGTTAGTTTAAGAGTGTAGTAACCAAGATGCAACCAATTATTAAATAAAATGAATGGAAAATAACACCCAACAAATTAACTTTAAACACAACATTTCAAAATAAGTCAATGACACATGAAATACATGCCATTCTGCAGTAAGGATGTAGAACTTTTCAAGTATCCACAAAGTTTACTTATTCTAGTTAGGGCAGTATGCAAATAGCATACAGAAAAACAAGAGCAAAAGGAACAAACTTAACCAAACACAGCAAAAAAAGAAATAAAGGTCATGACAAACTTCTTTCGTTGCATGGGTGTGATATATAATACAGATGCACATCATCATCAATTTCACAATTCTACCAAGCACAGTTTTGTGAAAAATTAACAATCTGAAAATTTAACCTGTCAGTGAAGTGCAAAATATGGGCCATTTGACACAATCCTTAAATAATGGATTGGTGTTCATCAATATGCATTACCAAGTTTCATGATTCTAGGTATAAAAGCATGTAAAAAAATTACTATGTGATCATGAGCTAAATGATGTTGTGAGCTCAATGTCACTTTTTCAGCACATGATAGGTCATAATGTACATGGTGGCCAGTATATTTGGTGGAGGAAGAACCCAGGAAAACCCCAGTAAGAACCACCAACCTATGGGAAGCTACTGGCAAACTTTCTCACACACCTATGCTGGCTGTGCCCATGACTCTAACCCTTGCGGACAGATGAGCTAAATATAAAAACTTAACCAAATCCAGGAAAATGTGAAATGTAGATCAGTGTGGTACTATATGAGATGTATACAATCATCTAGTGTAATGATTCATGCATGAATAGTAGAAATGCAAAATTTTACCAAAGTCGGTGAGGCATAAAATATAGGTCAGTGTTCTACTTTTAAGAAGAGGTGGTAATACTCATTGTGATGCATTCTCTCACAAAGTTTCATGATTCCAGGTATAACAGTATTATCCAGGTGGTGAAAAAAAATGTCAGCATTAGTCAAAGCTTCACATAAGCTTGTAATGTGGGCATTAACCAAAGCTTCACATAAGCCTGAAAATGTCAGCCATAGTGACTTTCTTTGGTTGTGACTATGTGGTATTCACAGATGAATACATTGATCAATCTGAATGATTCTGGCATGAACGGCGCTCAAGACTGAATACAAGTCAGTTTAGTGTGAAAATTGTGAGTGCATTCCCTCTAAAAGTTTATGATTCTACATAAAACAGTAAGTGTACAGGATACCAAAACATTATCTGTCATGAGCTAAATGCAAAAACCTGACCTTAGCCAGCACACCATGACCATTTGTTTTAAAGGTGTGGTACTAATAGAGATTCATACAATTATCTAGTCTGAGTATTTTAACATGAATAGAGCTTGAGAAAAAAAATTAAAAAAATTTTAAAATATGAAATATGTTGGAGTGTTCTAATTCTCTGATGATGGTGTAGTACTCGTCAAGATGCATCCCCTAATGAATATTCTATGTATAACTATATATATATATATATATATATATATATATATATATATCACCATGTTGGCCAATTCTGTGCATAGGGTAATTCTGCGCAACGATACGTCATTTCTGTAAACATTGGATCATATTTTATTTTTGGTCAAAAATCCATTTTGTGTCAAGAAAGAATGATCGTACTTTAATTAAGAAAAATGATATTCATAAAGTGTACAAAAATATCCCACATTTCAACTCGAAATGCTATGAAAATGTGATTTCTAAATGTCAACAGGAAGACCCACTCCATGACTTTCTTGAACATGTAACCGAGAAAATCCTATTTACTATGTATCTGTTGGAATCATACAAATAAATACATTATATGAAAGATGGAAATGTATACCTTAAAAAATTCTGCATCTTAATCCAAGTTTGCAAGAAGCTGTCCCACACGTACAAAATCATCTGCTACCCAACATGTCAAGTTGTCGCTAGAACGGGATTCTCAAGAAATTCCTAGGCGTATAGTCTATTTCTAAAGTCTGTAGTAATTTTCCCCATAAACAAGACATTGTAAACACATTACATCCTATTCATCGCTGTTTCTCTTCCATATAATAGCTTATTTTTTATAAAATGTTGAACTTTCCTAATCTTTTTACAAGATCGGTTTAGTTTACTTAATATCTCTTGCCATTTATTGGCATTTTTAGGTTGAATTTTGTAAAACTAGCTATAAACCTGACCCAATTACTCGACTGAACTGCTGACAGAAACAGTCCAAAGTAATGTATTTCATTTATATAGCCTGATGGATAAACATTACATCTTTCCAAAGCTGTGCGCAGAATAGGCTGACATATTGCAAGTCATGAAAACATGGGGGTGGTATCCCGTGTGTCCAAAATTAACATTATTTTGAACAGAATATTCTGGTGACAATTGCCTCTTTTCAAATGGTAAGCATTGCAGTATTTATTTTAGTCAATCAGTTGAATTCGGTATAAGTTTTGCTTTAATACTGGAGACGGAAACCTTATGTGCGCAGAAATGTCCGACAGCATTGTGTGTGTGTCTATATATATATATATATATATATATATATATATATATATATATATATATATATATATATATATATATATATATATTTATATATATGGTAACGAGTTAAACATAAAAACATTAACCTTTGCCAATAAAATTTTAAATGCAGGTCATGGTATCCTTTTGTTGTAAAGGTTTGGTAATAATAGAACTGTACAAAATCATTTAGCTTTGATGGTTTTAACATAACTAGAATTTGAGAACTAAAGTTAAAATACACTATGAAATGCTGTCTGTAAAGCATGAAATACAGGCCACAGTGACCTACTTTTTTATGGTGTAACACTCACCAAAATGCATCCCCTCACCCTGATTTATGATTTCTGGTATGATGGTATGTATACAGTGTGCAAAAAACTGAAGCAAAATGGTAAAACTTTAACCAAGAAGGTACACCTAATGTACAAGTTCAAAGTGTCCTGTCTGCCAACATAAAATGGTCTTTCAAGACAGGTGGTCACAAAAAGACTAGTTTCCAATGTCAAATTTCAGCACTGTTTCAGAAGGAAAATAACCAAAATTACCATACATGCATTCTATTCTGAAAATAAAATTATATAGCAATAAAGACAAACAACTATCATTAAAGATGAATCACATTTATGTTTGAAGATCACATGTATATGTATTAGCATATGAACATCGCTTGTAATATACTCCATATCTTTTATAATGCCCTGAATTTGTTTTACAGATGTTTAAGCTATTATTTTGCTAGCTGTCTCCTCTTTTTCAATTCTTTCAATGAATGTATTTACCATATATATTGGGACATGATAAAATAATTTCTCTGCTGTCTCAGAACTTATGGTGAAACTTCTTTTCACCTATGTCATGTGTCCCAAGACTTAAGAAATGAAATAAATTTGTGTTGAATTTGCCCCTCTCCCCCACTACTGCACGATGCAATAACATAGATACAATTTATTAAAGAAAAAATATATTCATGAACTCCGTATATGTTGCATATGCATCCATACTGCATTGTGTATTGCTTATCTCAGATAACATATGACACAATGTTCATTGATGTGAATATGAAGAAATGAAATGTGTTTGGTTGTACTCCGAGAGAGAGAGAGAGAGAGAGAGAGAGGGAGTGAGGGAGTGAGAGAGAGAGAGAGAGAGAACTGATTGCTTGAGGCACCTGCCATTCATGCATGATATTGTGTAAGGTACAAAAAAACCAAGACTACATAATATCCAGGTTAACAATACGACAGTATCTTGCAAATCAAAATCTCAAAGTCATTATTTGAAAATACATTCAATGTGAGTGCAATTTTCACTAGCATGGGTTACAGAAAGTATTATTAAAGGAAGTTACTGCGTGTATACTATTTACCTTGCTGGCATCTATGCCCATTTGCATCAATTATGATTATAGATGGCAAGCAAATAGAAGCCCAGGTGGTGAATAAACATGACCGGCAGAGATGCAAAAAACTCATTGTTTGAACTTATCAACAGGATATCATATACAAAGTTTATTTTATTACAAAGCAAGCTGATCTCAGCAGAAGACTTTTGGATTCTTCTAAGTGTGCTGAGTTTTTGTTTTTTTTAATATCAAGTCGGCCAACATAGGAAAAGCAACTTTGGTTCCTTTATACCAGTATTCACAGGAGTTTTGAAATAAACTGAAACAATGAAACAGCTTTTAAAGTGACACTATCTAGTGTTTCATGCATGGACACTGATGACCCAGCATTTCCCATAAGATTTGGAGGAGAAAATAAAAATAAAATCATAAGATGAATTTGTGAAGGCAAGAAGAGAAGACAATTTCACTGACAATATGATCATTAACATGGATGAAACTCTGGTGTACTTTGCTCTTGTTTCAGGATGGAATGTTAATAAGAAGGGAGTTAAAAGTGTGACAATTTGTATTACTGGTGCAGATAAACAAAATCTTGCTTTAGTCCTTGCAGTTTCTGCTTCAGAGGATGTGGCGTCTCCAATGATAATTGTTGAGGGCATGAGGAAGCAAAAGAATATTCATGCACTGAAAGTACGGGTCATACATGAGTGCAAATGACAATCTTTTCACTAGCATGGGTTACAAAAAGTATTATTAAAGGAAGTTATTGATGTGTTTACTATTTACCCTGCAAACGTCAATGACCATTTCTATCAGTTATCATTACAGATGAGAAGCAAATAGAAGCCTGGTTGTTGAATAAACACAACCAATAGAGATGCAATGAACTCATTGTTTGAACTTACAGACAGGATATCAAAAACAAAGTTATTACATTACAAAGCAAGCTGACTTTGGAAGATGAGTTTGGATTCTTTTAAGCAGTGTGTGTGTGTGATTTGGATTTTTAATGTAGCTTTAACAATTTTTCAGCATATTGCTATGATATCTGTAGTGTGGCAGTTTATAGTGATGTCTAGCACTGTGGCATCATGCCGCAGACATGTAGCATGATGTCCCACCCAGTCACATTATCCTGACACCAGGCCGACTGGTCCTAACACTAACCTCTTAATGCTGAGCACCAAGCGAGGCAGCTGTTAGTACCATTTTTGTAAGTCTTTGGTATGACTCAGCCAGGGATTGCACCTACGACCTTCTGCATCCGAGGTGGATGCTCTAACTACTAGGTCACCAGAGTGGTCTCTTTTAAGCAGATTTTTAATAAGTAATTATTTTTAAATACCAAGTTTGGCTGACATAGGAAAGCCAACTTTGGTTCCTTTTTACCAGTATTCACAGGAATTTTGAAAATGAACTGAAACATTTTTTAAAGTGACACAACCTAGTGTTTAGTGCATGGACCTCGATGACACAGCATTTCCCAGAAGATTTGGAGGAGAAAATAAAATAAAATCATTTGATGAATTTGTGAAGGCAAGAAGAGAAGATGATTTCACTGACAATATGATCATTAACATGGATGAAACTCTGGTGTAATTTGATCTCATTCCTGGACAGATTGTTGATAAGAAGGGAGTCAAAAGTGTGAGAATTTGCACAACTGGTGCAGATACAAAGATCTTGCATTAGTCCTTGCAGTTTCTGCTTCAGATGACAATATTTGACGGCATGAGGAAGCTAAAAAAATATTCATGCACCGAAAGTAAGGATCGTACGGGTGCAGAAGAAGGTTTGGGTTGATGAGAAGATACACAGTGGATTAAATTGTAATTTTTTAAAATAAAATTTATATTTGAGTGCATTTTATGACAAAATTTTCAAATGATTTAAAAGGTGTCCCACACCTTATGGCATGAAAAAACGACATGTCCCAGAACATAGTGCAAAAAAAATTACTTTAACAATTAATTTATGGTGTCCTAACAAATACATGTCCCAATATATACAGTACATTAATTCTTTCCTCCAGTATTAGAATTTGTCTCTTTTTAGTTTGAGGTTTTGCCATTGTTATTAAGGAGCTAGGCGTTAACATTGTTAGTGCTCAAGTTTAAAATAATGACTAAGGATGGTTTTGATCAGACTATTGGGGAAATATGAAATATACATTGTATATACATCAAGGAATGAAATAAAAAATATAATTAACTTATCCAGAAACAAAATAATTTTGTCAGTCAATGGCTCAATTTACAGCTGACTTAATGGGGCTAACTCGACAAATAATGCTGCACCAACTTGAACATACAGTGGTTTAGTGTGAGGGATGTAATCATTGTAACATAAAAAGAACATAACAATAAAATCTGGGTAATGATTCTCTCTGGCTGGTGTAGTATGCCAAGACCTCATTCACTGCCAGGCTTTGTGGAATAACTCCAAAGACCAACAATGTACATGACCACTACCCTGACTTTGACATTACAACGGCAGTTTGTGACATGTGCTGTAGCATGGCATACAGTCTATAGCACATGAGACTAAAAGCCTCCTTTACCTTTTTCTTTTCTTTTATTGTTTGTTTTTGATCAAAACAGTCTTTACTTATCATGCAGTCGTGGTTACAAAGGACTAAGTAAATGTCAGTGGTGTTTGTCTCTTTTCATGTGATATGGTCATTCATAATGATGGAACAATCTGTATGTACTTTACTCTGGTTTACAATATAAGACAGTACATGCATGACCTATAAAATTTGAGACATTGGTAGCCAGCCTATTTTATAAAACTTGATAATTTAGAACAGTCCAAGTGTTCATAGTTAGAAAGCATAAAATAAAGGTCAGTGTTGGTCGTTTGCATTTTTGCAAAGAGGGATGTCATAGCAGTGTTGGAATGCATATTCTGCCAAAATATCATGGCCACTGATAACATTAATCAGGTTCTTGCTCATGACAGTATACTTATATCATAAAATTTACCCATGCATTATGCTTGTGGTCGTAAATGACAGGGTGGTCACTCATATCAGAGGTCGACGAAGACAGGTTTTACTGTATTAATGTACATATGTGCATGCTTTTATCTGTACAGATGCTGACAAAGAGTAGTACAATAGATCTCCTCTGCTTTGTAGAGGTATTAAAAAGAATGCTGGAAGAATCTGAAGGGCACTGTTCATTGTATGCAGAGAATCATCATTTTATCAAATAACTCATTTGGCTTCATAATTAATCAATATTTGATGTACCTAAGAAACTTATTAAAAAGAACCTTAATTACAATTTGAAGGTTGCATGAGTCCCTTGCAAACTAGAAATGTGTTCAAATGCCCTATCACAGTTCTTAACTTAATATCCTGGACTTTTGACAGAGAACAGGTGTATGGATGGATGTACAGATAAGGGTAACATTGTATGTCCCTACCTCATAAATAAAAAGGCATGTTGATGCAATCTACATTCTATGGCTATGGAAAAATACTATGAGACTTTGGTTTATAAAGAAATGTGCTTTTTTCTATTGCAATAAAATTCGTAGATACAATATTGAAGTTTTAGTAACCTGGAAGGCTGGTCAGTGACAGCTGACTTCCACAACAGAAAAATGGTCTGACAGTTGACCGGTGAATGCGATGTCTATTGACTATAGGATCTCTCTCAGACACGGCAGCTTTCTCTTTTGTGGATGAGCAACCTTTAAGGGGTTTCTCCATGCCTTGGCTGTTACCTGTAACAGATAAGCACACTCAGCTATTGATTTGTTTAAAAAGTTTTAACTTCCCATTGCTAGTTTATATGCACATCCAAGTTGGGATTAATGATGGTGTAAAGCACTGAGATACTTGTCTAAGGGACCAATCAATGAATTTTTTTGGTGGGGGGAAGGGGCCTGGGATTTAAAGAAAAAAATGTGTCTCCCAAATAGACAAAAAAAAAATTATTCTCTGATTCTTAGAGAACAAGAAATAGTTTATTAACATTGAGGTGAAAGGAGTAAAAATCCTGGTTAAAAAAAAAATCCCTGCTCCCCCCCTCCCGAGAAATGGGCAGTGATAACCTAATTTTTAAAAACTTCCAGACAGGAATGGTGACTTTTAGGCTGAAGTGCATCCCTTAGCAAGGTGGGACTTCTTGAGTAATTTGTATGTGATTGTCATCCCTGTTCTGGCTTGAAATTTTCATGGAATACAAAGAATCAATCACACAAAACTTAGATGGACAGATCATGGCCAAGGCTAATACTAATCACCTTCCATATTTCTAGCAGGTACCCATGAATGCTTTTAAACATTACTAATTTGAAATATTCACTTAAATTTGGAAGGCTTTGAGATATTATCTTCAAAACCGAAGAAACTGAAATTTCATTGTTTCTGGAAAATCTGGTCTAGAACAAGTTCGACTATGGGACCAGAGATACATAACAACCAATTCCTGCACACTGTACTTCCTGCAGATGCAAACAACAGTCACAAACACTTGTTTTTGTTACAGAGAAAGGAAATCATTGACAATAAGCACTCCCCTTTTACAATTAACATGGTGACTATAATAATGTGTGGTTTGGTTTCAAGAAGACATTCCATCATGTTCCCCATGTATGATTTAAGCACATTACAGCTCCTTTAATAAATGCTTTTGCATTAAGTTTCTCTGTTGCTTTGCATATATTTAGATTGAGTTTGGATGCCAATACTTCTGGTGTGTCACACTGAATATGCTACAATTAGTTTTGATTGGTGTTTATTGTTTCACTCTGGACTTGAACAAACGATAAAAAAAAATCAAAGTTTCATTAAACATATTTCACTGTATGACATACTGGAAGTGTAGCTCTCAAATTTGATACATGTAGACAATATGTGAAGTAACAGTAAAACTTTGCATAAAAGTGGTTTTTAAATGATCAGCACAGTACTTCAGTCATATATGATATAAGTAACAAATCTGGGAACATTCTTCACCTTGTGTTTGATTATCTGTAAAACGTATGTGGGTGTTTTGTCAATGGTTTCTTTGTTACTGATATAAATAAGTGTTTAGAGGTCTGCAACGGCTGCCTCAGATTATTTTCTGAACTTAAAGAATAAAAAGGCAAATGACTAATAATTATTCATGACTGCTTTAGTAACTTGTATAGGGTAAGCATTGTTTTGTATTGATTTTTCATCTCTTGTATTGATATGGAACATTTTTTGATATATCAATTCAATGTTTCACCCCTAGTGAAAGTCCAGCCTTCTACCATATCACAATGACCTCATTTTCCCCTGATAGAAGGAAGGAGCAGTTTCATATTTTCGTGCATTAGGCCAGCATCATCCTACTGTACAAGAATAAATGTGACCAACAGGACTGCAAGAACCACAGCAGCATCACATTCCTCAACATCACTATTTTTGGGCACACTCACTGGTATCTCCATTAACACATTCCCAGCTCCAATAATCCTTCAAACTTCATAACATTAAAAATTATTGTCATCATTACTATCATCAGCCAGTAATTACTGAGTGAAAATGTAAAGAACCTTACCAGGAATCAGACATTTTGGGTTTTCAAAATTGCACATATTTTAAACATGCATGTGTAAAACTTCCTTGACAGTAGGTGCAAACAAACCATTCACATCATTCTTGAAGAACCCAGATGTGTAAACAGTTGCCGACCTGAAAAATAGATGTCATGTCAAGAACTGATAAATAAAAATTGTATACCTCGCAAAGCACATTTTCATATGCAGGACTTTCAACTAATTTGTGAGAGTTTCCCACATCACTGTTCTCCAAGGGTACGAATTCATACAAATTTTGCATGATTCACTCAACTGCACACCCTGACAGCATCCTGGCTTAAGTATTTTACATAGCAATTAATGACTTTAGCACAAAGTTTCTCTGTTGCTTTGCCAATACCTCCTGTTTGTCATGCAGGGAATAAGCTACATTAATTTCTGGTTGGTGGTTATTGTTTAACCTGGACAACAAGTAATAACCACAAATGAGAGTTCAATGTAACATATTTCACTATGTGACACATCGGTAGTGTAGCTTTCAAATCGACCAAAGTAGACAAGATACAATTCAATGTGCTAACTTTGCATAAAAGTGGTTATTAAATGATTAGTAAAGTACTTCGTTACACATGTGAAACACATTTGGAATGTATCCTATATGCTGAACATGCTGCTGGGTTAAGGTAATTAGCAGGGGAGGGGGCAGATTATGAACCATGTCACTTTGTGTTAATTTGTAGATGGCAAGCCAGTGTTTGCAATAGTTTTTTTGTTTTTGTTTTTACTAATAAAAAATGAGTGCCTGAGACTGCATAATGCTGTTTTCTGATGAATTCTATATTTAAAGAACAAGGCAACTAAAAATAATTATTCATGACTGACGAAGACTAAAATAACTTGCATATGGTAAGTATCATTTTGTATTAATTCTCCATGTCTGGTATTGATATGTATATTGTTACAACAAAAGTAATAATGCAAATATATATCAATGAATTGTTTCACCTCTATTAAACTGCTCCCCATTTCCACGAACTTACTGAAGTAAACATCATATATACAAACGTTAATTACAATCATTAAATTAAAGATGGAATTAAAAAAATATACCAAGCAGCATTTGTGCACAGAAAAAATTTCTGAATAAATATGTTAACAAGTAAACAGTGCTAAATGCCTTAGGAGGTGACCCTAAGGAATAAAGGTGGGATATAACATGTGCTCTATGGAAAAAATAAATTAATCTTTGTACATGTATCGTACATAAACACGTGGTTTGAGATTGCAGATTAGAACTGTTGTCAAGATAATTCACACAAGGTTTAGGTCATGATACTCAAATATCACCAATCAAATGGAATTTTCAAGGTTTTTTTCTCTAACTTTCGCTGTCATTTTCATCACAAGCCCATTTTCTGAGAAATGAAAACATTTTTCAAACTTGTTTTTAAAAGGCAATGTACTTTTCTGCACTCTTAAAAAGTCTCTACTTACACAGCAGTGCCTGTAGAAATCACATTTAATTGTATAGCATATTGTCCAGATCAGATTCTGAGAAAGCTTTGATTATATGCATGATTTATACTCATGTCAATCACCAATTTTATTTAAATACAAAACAGGGCATCATTTATTTGCCAATCAACTGCAGTTGCTAATGTCCAAGCTTGAGAGAACATGGTTTCTTTGAGGTATGTTAGAGTGGCATTCAGAGGGGCAGTATTGTTCACGAGATAACTGCAACGTTTAGGAGTAACTGTTAATTATGTCACACTGGCTTCATGCCTGTTTACTTAATTTTAGCCTTTAGCTATTCTGCAGATTGGCCATGGCTGACCAAAATATGAAAAATGGCAGGTCCTTTCAAAATTTCATGTGTATTTGACCCGGAAGCTGGAGTCCCTTAGAGCCTTGAGCATTACAGGGAAGGCCTTTGCAAGAGTCATCTTAAGGAGACTGGCAACTAGAGGACCGAGTGCTTTTGGATGCACTGTGCGGCTTCAGAGCAGGCTGATCAACAGTGGATAAGATCTCTATACGCCAACTGCAAGAAAAATGCAGAGAGCAGCAGAAACCACTCTACACTGTCTATGTCAAACTCACCAAAATGTTCAGTATGGTTAGCAGGATGATGGGACTCTTCAAGAGTCTCAGAAAGATTGCCTACCCTTTGAAATGATAGTATTGGTTGCAATTCATGTTAAGGATGCAAGATGGATTCATCCCAAAGGATAAGTTGCCAATACCAAGAGAACAATCTCCACTTTCAAGATGTCTGCAAGCATAATATGAAAGATTCTGACAATCAACAAAGACACTGGCAAGCAGCAGAGACAACCAGCAACTGCATCATCTAGGTTGGAATGCAACATCATGATGAACAGTGGCTGGACCAACAATACAGCAAGTGCCCATGCAGGACAAATTGACCAGCCAGGCTATACCTAGCCAGGATAGTACTTTCTGAGCCACTGGAGGAAATGTACAGTAGCACAAACTAAGAAGTTGTTACTAACTGCAACTGGATATCTATTATCAAATGCAGACTGACATTTGCCAACAATTATCCTCTACACTAGTGAGGTATTTATTCTAGTGATACATCATTCTGCATACATAACAGGAGCAGGTAACATCAGTGCCAACTTTTTTTTAGAGTCTCATTCAAGTGCAAGCATTCATAAAATAATGAAATTTTGTTTTCTGATATGAATGATATAAACTAATATGGGCCTGACAAAAAAAGCAATGACAAACTAAATGCCCTTTTGTTATGGACAATTTTTCAAACGTCCCCAAATATAGGCTAGAGGGAAAAGTAAAACTTTTTGTACATTTACACCAACCACATATCTAGCCAACAAAGTTTCAATATAATCCTCCAAATGATGTGGGAGGTGAAGCAATGGCATACTGATATCCCCAACTCATCCAACAATTTTTTTTAAAAGAAATATCTCCCAAATGGACCAGAGATATAAAAGAAAAACCTTATTGTGCACGTACACCAACCACATACAGTGTGGCCCCGCTATAACACACTCCGTTATAACACGAATTTGGATATAACATGGTCGTGGTGTGGCTCCCAAATACGTAAAATAAAAATTCTTTCTTCAAAGTACGAAACAAAAACGTAAAAATGTATAATCATTTTGGGGAAGAGATCATGTATGAATAATACAAGACAATCAAGGCATGGCTCCTGAAATTTTATATGTATTTTTCTCGTATACGAAAAAATAGTTTTTTCTTCTTAAAAGTACGAAAAATAACGTGCAAAAAGGTTATTCTAGGATCGTGTAGGGCTTTGCCAATGTCGCAAACTGCTTTTTTTTTTCCTTATTGGTGGCAAAATGTACCATCTAGCGATTTTTTTTTTATAAGTGACATTGTTGGCTGTTTAAACTTGTATATACAGCCATTGGTTTGGAGCGGAGAAATTCAGAGGCCCAATGAAAGGAAGCCGCAAACCTGATATAAAATGCACTGAAATTTATCAATTGTTACATAACCAAATTCTTTGTCCATCATGACAAACCATTTTAACAGTGCATTGTTATATCATAATCTGCTTATGTTGACATCTAGCATGAGTACTTATGTTGTGAGATATCCGCTTTTTTTGTTGTTGACATTTCTGGTAGCGGAGATCAACCGGACGAGGCATTATCTCATAATCTATCTTTTGTCGGATTTTCGGCCGCTCACTAGTAATTAATATATTTACATAGACTGACATCTGTATGTGGATGGTAAGTAAAATTCCTCTTCTTTTCACTCAGAATTAAATCCTTCAGAACACTCACATTTTCTGTAGTAATCCCTGTCATCAGACGAGAACACCTGCGTCTCTATCATCCATTGACCCTTTGTTAAATTTCTGATGCATGCGTGGAAGACAGTACCACAAATGTAAAAAACCCCACAAAATCTTACTTGTTGGTCTATTCAATAGGCAGGGAGGAACAGTAACTACAATCGACCAAATGACGGCCAATTTCTTTTTTAAAAATGTACCCAGATAAAATAGTTTGCTGATATTTCAAAGAAAACAGATTACCTTTGAAGTACCGATTGTTATGAAAACATACTAAGCAAATGGAAAAAAAAAAAAATCAGTCTAAATCATGCGTACAATTATTTGATGTTGCCGCCACAATAAGAAATGGGCATTTGTTTGGTTCTCCAAAGCTGTCCTTTAGCGGTGACTTCAATAATGCATGCACCCATCATCAAAGAAAGCTGACTACAATCTTCAATAAAAACAAAAAACCTTTCTTCAAAGGAAGTCAGTACCAAACTTAAGTAAAAGCAATAGAATCTGATGAATTTTTTCATTTTCCAACGTGACTGGAACACGTTTACTGTGCCGTGGAAGTCTCCCTTTTTGCAGGGAACAAATTTATGCTTATGAACGCTACCAATGGTGGCTTAAAATGCAAACTAACTTTTACCGACTTGGGACGTATTGAAAAGTAAATGTGCTTCATCATCCGTTATGTGATTGTGCTATGTTCTTCCACTGAATTCGGACCTATATGACCTGTGACAAAATTACTGAATACTTTAAATCTGTGCATGTGCACATTTTTGATGGAATTACTTGTATTGTGGATTCAATGTATGTGATGAAATTCGTGGGTGAGTACATGGTGTTGATACTCTATTCATGTTATACATGAAAAAACATATATATAAACATTATACATGTATATGTACCAATCCATGGTTCTCTAAATAAAGTAAAATATTATATATGCCTTCTGTTTTCACTACAGGTGTATTTCTCATTCAATATGCATTTAAGATGGTAACTTTGCCAATGAAGCATGTATTTTACCGCCCGCATTTATTACCTAACCTCCTCCCCCCCAACATTTTCTGGGGTACATGCATAATATTCTTCAGCTAACTGACCTGATTGCTTATAACACGGTCAGGTTCTATGGCTCCCAACTACCGTGTTATAGCGGGGTCACACTGTATCTAGCCAACAACAATACCATATTTACTGCATGTTTTCCGATGGCAAAAAATAATTACTTTTTTTGTTGTCCGAATACATAATAAATTCTTTAATTTGGTGTCCGAAAACAAACAGGGGAAGACATATTTGTGCCCCCCCCCTCCGTAACGAAGTTGCCATTAGTTCACATGACGACGTGCTGCCATGAAGTAAAACAAGTATTTTGTCTAACACCACGGAAAGGATAATGAATGAAAAACAGGCATTACTTGCCTATTTGATACATGTTCATCCACCAGAAAACGCAGCCATACATGTATTAGAGCCACGATTGTGTGCGTATTTTCCAAAATAACCGCCATATTAGTAATCGTGCAATCCAGTTTAACCCTTTACTAATCAGTGATCAATAAAATCTGCCTTACAAACGCATGCAAACTTTATGTCTGTGTAATTAAGATATTAATATAAACTAAATAAAAAAAATTTGGAATTATAATTCTGAAGATATTTATGACAGAAACATTTTAGTATCGAGAGTAGAAATACCGGTACATGTATGAGGGCTAATCTTAGTGCACCAAGGATGAGAGGCTCCATATGGGGTGAGTGTTGTACGCACGCCTAGGAAGGGTAAAAATAACAAGCAAGTTGCAATATATGAGTCGTTAATATGTTGGTATTTTTTAAAAATAAAGGTGATTCTCTCTTCTTTTTGTTTCCCACCTAGGTGAGGGTAGCTTCAAAATGAGTAGAGCCTGCCGACTCAAAACAATCGACTGCTCAAAGATTGTTTTGATGCATGTTGGAGGTTTCAAGGTGTCTAGGTGATAATTGTTCCTACTATAAATTGTGGGATTTCTTTGACAGGTGTGTTCGGAAAGGGCAGCCATCTGGATTTCGTTAAAAGAGCACACGATGTACCAAACATGTTGAACCCACAATCAATATTTATCGTCTACAAAGAGGTTTATTACCTGTAGAACAATAACTACATTTAAACCCGTGGTACATAATGCCTCGGGGATAAGGGGTTTGTTTTGTTGCATGTTGCCAATGAATTTACTAATCCATACTGACTCTCTGATGTATTGTTTAATGATATAAAGCAGGGGTCATGGTTTCTAATCAAAGCCATAACTGTCACACCTGTGTGAAGTGGTTTCGTGTGTAACGATGTCTACACTGACAACCAATCCATGGAAGTTCGTGATCACATTAAATAATTGGTGACCAAATGAAGCGAACTTCGTATCAGTTAAATTAACAGCAAACACACTGTGAATTTTACTTTAAAACGAAGCAGCAGATCTTCTTAGATTGTGTCCGAAAACATAAATTGTAGAAAAAATTATAGTGGAGCAACGTCCAAAAAATTACAAGGCATTTAAATATTATATTTGCCCCCCAAAACGGTGTCCAAAAACAAACAATGTCCGAAAACATGCAGTAAATACGGTAATAATAATAATAAATGAAATGTCATTCACACAAATCAAAATGGATAGTATTGTGAATAAAATCACATGTCAAATATGATGTATATACTTTGAATAAGAAACTGCTTAGATAATTTTCTAGTTGCCACATTATCATGCTTAAGGTTGCCAGAGGGCAATCAGCTTACAACTTTCACTTGCTAAGTGTGAACTTTTAGTTATAAATGCAACCATTTTACTTGTAATTTTGAATATTTATTACAGAAAACATTTTGAATAAGCTAATATCCAAATAGTAAGAAAGTCAACCTTGACATAAAAATGAGTAAAACATACTTACTTACTAAATAATGATTTTAAACATATAACTAATTAAATGTTTGTTTATGAATGTGTAATTTTTAACATTTGAGAGGTACTAAGTTTGAAACAGAACTGAAGCAATAACATCACAAAATTATAGCCCAGGGGTGGAATAATTCAATGCACAGTAGCCCTAGGCAAATTAATTTGAAAGTTGTGCAACCAAATGACTCAAATTTGACAACCAGCTTATCACAGCACTGATTTAAAATAAACATTAGTCATAATGCAAACTCGATAAAATGGTCTGTCTAAATAAAATGACAAATGAGAAATAAGTATTTTGACACCCATTTTCATACAATTTGTAAGAACTTGAATTATACGTTTTTAATAACTCACCATTTAAAAAAAATAATTTGATTAGTCTTAAAGGTCACTGGCCACCTATATTGTACAAATGTGTGATATTACTATAGTCATAAACAAAACGCATTTATTATGTATGCACACCATAAAAATGTTTAATTAGACTTAAAAATCCACTTTTTAAAATGAAAAAATTATTTGGCAATCTCCGTAAACAATCAGTAGTTTCCGTGTGCCAAAAACGGATATGATGTACATTTATCCCTTCTATTCAACCTAGCCATTCAAGTGTTTAATTTCCCCATGTAAATATCTACGTGATATATCTTATGATCGTGCTTTTGTACAGCAAATATTTTGCACTGTGTTGCATATGGATGTAACCAAAAGAGTGATGATGGGAAAAAGGGTTATTTCTTTTTTTGAAAGACCCTGTTTACCAGAAAAAAAGTGGATTCAAGCTGTGGGGTCAAATAGGGTGAGAGACGGGAAAGTTGTACCATTTATGCCAGATTATAGTCAACTTGGCCCAAAGACAATTCGGCCCAACTCGAAAGACAATTCGGCCCAACTTAATAATAGTTTGAACAAGTTTTTTTTCTTCAAACAACAAGTAGATACTATGTAAGATACGTTTTAGGAATAGGTTTTAGGAAAAAAACTAAATTTAAACAAGCTATTTTGATATTCTTTCAAACAATATAATCATACTTCATAACGTACATAAATATGAGAGAAAACACAAACTGACATATACTGCTCATTCTAATTAAAATATATACATTTTTATGCTTAAAAAAATATATGCATCTGCACAATGACATTCTCAATTTAAGTCTTCTGGTCAAATTATCAATATTGATTTATAAAACAATATTCTACAGAATATGTATACATTTTTCTAAGGGTAGTGTACAAGAGATATTATAACAAATATATTTAATTTTAGGCTTCAGGTTGTAACACTGCTGCATATAATACTCACTCGACTACACATGAGAGAGAGAGAGAGAAAGAGTGAGAGAACAATGTTGAGCATTTTGTCAGTGTTTAGTTGCTGCAATATGAAGCTCTTATCATTGTTAATTTTATTGTTTGTTTTTATTTTTTAAGTTGTCTTAGTGTGTGTGTGCGTAAATTGAAAGCTTGTCATTAATACTCAATATCGTCAATCATATTTGCTCCATTATTCCATACAAATAAGAAAGAAAATAATTTTGTGTTGAATTTGTGGCCCCCCCCCGTGTGGTACAAAAAAATTGATAAACATGTACTTATTTGAAAATAAAATGAAAGAAACTAACCTTGCATTGTTATCATTTATTCCTTCTTTTTTTCATCATGCAAAATTTATTAAAGAAAAAAAAATCCACGAACTCTGTATATGTAGAGGATGCCGGTTTGCGTATGCATCCTTACTGTAGTGTGTATCACTTATGTCAAATAACAAAAATCACCCAATTGCTTGAAGGCACCTGCCTTTCATGCATGATAAGTTACAAGGTGCAAAGTGACCAAGATTGTATTGTATCCAGATTAACTATACGACGATACCTCGCAAATAAAAATCATTATTTTAAAATACATTCACTGTGAGTGCAAATGATAATCTTTTCGCTAGCGTGGGTTACAAAAGTATTAATAAAGCAAGTTATTTTTGTGTATAATATCTGCCCTGCAAACATCAATTACGATTGCATATGGCAAACAAATAGAAGCTCGGGTGATCAATAAACACAGCGAGCAATAAACTCCTTAATTAAACTTACTGACAGGATATCAAATACAAAGGTTATTTTATTACAAAGCAAACCAACCCTGGAAACTGACTTTGGTATCTTTTAAGAGTGCCGATTTTTCTTTCGGCCAACATAAGGAAGTCAAGTTTGGTTCCTTTGGATTCTTTTAAGTGTGCGGATTTTTTTTTTTTTTATAATAAAGTTGGCCAACATAGGGAAGCCAACATTGATTCCTTTTTACATGTATTAGCGAGAATTTTCAAAATAAGTTGAAACAATGGAACAGTTCTGAAAGCGACATAATCTAGTGAGTCGTGCACGCACATCGATATAAGGCTTAAATTAGTTTTCAGTAGTTTCATCTAAATGTTCCCTATCCATAGTTTTAGTGTTTTATTTTTCAACAACAAGAAGCATATACTTTGTCTTTGTGGGGATAAATGTACGTCATTTCCGGTTGGTGTCCTCTATAGGTGGGAAATTGTAAATAAGGGGAAGTAACAGCGTTTTATACTTCTATTTCGAGTAATTAAATTATTTCTTCTTCTTTACACTTGATAAATTTTTGTTCTTTTTGTGTGATTACATCTACTTTTAATCATGTAATGAAAATCTCATGTAAAAAGAAAAATGTTGGAGTATGGCCAGTGACCTTTAAAGATGTTGAGTTGGACAGATATTTCTGGTAGCAAATTTTTCAATCTAGCATGAAACCATGACAAAGTAAATTCTGAACATAAACACAAAGTCTAAAATAATATGGTTTCTATAATCATATAATTCAACCATACTTCTTGTAACATAAATTTTGCATATTTTCTCTGTCAGATATTCACAATGCAAGACACTGCATTCCAGCCCACAGGGGTTCGTTACAAATAAAAATAGGAGCCTAACCCAGGGGTCAAGTTAGACTTAAATTTTAGGGAGAAGTGACTTCTCCTTTTGGTCAGAACAAGAAGTGGGAGCTAAAGAGGGAGAAGTGGAAGCTAAAGAGGGAGAAGTGAGACCAAAGCAAGAAATGCGATATATATATATATATATATATATATATATATATATATATATATATATATATATCAGGGGTCAAGCTAGACTTAAATTTTAGGGAGAAGTGACTTCTCCTTTTGTCAGAACAGGAGAAGTGGGAGCTAAACAGGGAGAAGTGAGACCAAAGCAAGAAACACGATAGATAGATAGCTGCATTATCTTATTTTAATGATGTGCTCTATTTCTCAGTATGCTTTTAACAGTTTTAAGCAATGCCTTATTTTCAAGTTGAAAAATATGTGTTATATGTTTATTATCAACACATTTTGTACGTGTATAAAAATTATTATATTCATACCCATTCTATTCATACTTGTGTATATGTGTGTTTGGACTGAGGTAAATGCAGTGTGTTTTGGCCATATGACTTAAAAAGCACAGCAGAAGCTATACATTGTAATTAATTTTAACTGACAGCAGTAACAAGATTAGAGTCTTGTAATTGCAAGTTTGTAAAAGTGCTTAATAAACTACCACTTAATTATTTTATTTTCTATAAGTTTTGTGTAAAATTGCAATCAAAAAGATTTCTATCATTCTTTGAAACAACCCCTAATACATGTACATAGGAATAAATGCACAAGTGACTTCAAACCATACTCTTCGTCCTGATTTCATTGTTCCCAATAAAACATTACTGTAACTATTCATAAACAACACACTGAAGCACTAAAGTCGATATATAACTAAACTGGACCCTTTTTTCCCCCAACCGAAACATTCAAGAATGCACCATGCGAGTGCATCTATTTTTAGAAAGAGGGTTTTTTCTTAATATAACTACTCACTTTCTTGCTTCGTTACAAAAATTCATTAATAGGACTGTATATTTATGGTTATCTTATTTGTCTGCCTACTGGTAATAACGATATGCATTGGTTAACAAGTATTTGCTTCACTATTATATATATTTTTTCGTATTTTCACGAAAATTAATTACGGTATGTCAGAGAACAACCTTGACCTTGCAGCATTATTACGAATTCCACAACAGAGATTGTCACATGTTTCTGACCTACATTATTAAATATTTAGGCTAAATCTCCTATAACATAATATTTAAACTTTGTTTTCATTATATTATATATTTTTCTGAATCTATTTGCCCAATTATTTACGAATACAAAAGTTTAATGAAGTGGTATATCATATGCACAGCGATGTCCGTCATTACAAGTTCATTTACGAGTTCAAACTGATTTTATAAAGAAAAAATATGCAGATACGGCCGTTGAAATCTCCATTTATAAAAAAGAAATAAATTAGAAAACGGTCTTGACCGATCATATTTTTTAAAAGCAAATTACTATTTGCATATTGATGTTTAAATTTCAAAACAGAATTTGGTGTATTTTCATCATACTATGATTCCTAGTACAGTAGGTCCAACTTCATGAAATCGAGCAGTGATATCTTGCTCCGGAAAGGGTTAATGGTCAGTTAGCTATTAAAACTTGCATGTAAATGTGCAAGAATTTCTTTGTCGACATAAGCTGATTGGTATCAACACCACGTAAATACATTTCGCCTTGGGTTACCACAGTACCAGGACTTACGGCTACAGTGAGGGGGGGAATCTCAAGTCATAAGCTACAGCCATTTTACGTATGAAAAAACATGAGGGCGAAGTTGTTTTCACTTTCCTAACAGAAGAAGGCGAAGATTACATTTCTCAGGAGACTTTTTCGCCCACTCTGCCTGGTAGCATGACCCCTGCTAACCTGTAATAATATAACATATTACAGTCCTACCCGTTTATGTCGACATCCTCGGGCCCGAGGAAATATTGTCGACATAGGCGGATGTTGAGATAAGTGTTGGGGGGGGGGTCTGAAAAAAAGATACAAGTTAAATTCGTCAGTAAGGGGTGACCTGTCGTCAGTAGCATTTACACTTTGAGAAAACAAACAATGGAAATTTTGAGTACATGAAGACAAAACCAGTGTGAAATACACTTGTATATTGACAAATTACATTTTGGTTACCTTTGTGTAATAAAATCCACAATAAAATATTGCATCGGTCACATCCTGATATGAAAAACAATCATTATGATATTCAATGTCATTAGCACATGGTTGCATAGTTGTTATTTACATGCTTCAAGGACATGTACATGTACTTAAATTGGCCTAGATTTTGGTCAGTCTGTTCCCATCTTATTGAGGCTACCAAGGGGATGGGGCTATTCACAGGAATATGAAAACAAGTCAACAAGTTGGTTTAAACAGCACATGTATTTAGTTACAGAAGTCATCATGAAATGTACATAAAAGCGAATAAGAGATATGCGGCTGATATGATTAATTAAGGTGTAATATTGACACATGCTAATGAGGTATTAAAAGAAAATGATTCTTGCAATGCAATATTGTAACAATGTCAGCTCAAGTGGTATACATTTAAAATACGTCCCGGAGATAACAAGTTATGAATTTAATCTGCGTTTTACACTGCCGGTGGTAGCAATCGTAAATATAAATAAAGTTAAAAAGGAAACTTTCACAGCACAATAAACTTGTTTTAATCGCCGATCACTTTGGAAAATGCAAGAATTTATCAGATTTCATTGCTTTTATTTAAGTCGCTGCGAGAGGCCAACTTTATAGGACCAAACAAACGCCTGTTTTTTATCCGACCGTGACATTCAAGTCTGGTGGCAAGATCAACTAATTGATGAATAAATTGGAACTGGCAGCTTGTCGACATAAATATTAGAAAACAAAGGATTTGTTCAAGCTGGGACCAAGGGCTTCTGTCGATATAAATGATTAGGCTGGACATTTAAAGCCTGGCAGCAAGATCAACTAATTGTTGAACAAAGTATGGGTCGGAGCTGGCAGCTGGTCGACGTAAATGATTAGAAAACAAAGGATTTGTTCAAGCTGGAACCAAGGGCTTCTGTCGATATAAATGATTAGGCTGGACATTTAAAGCCTGGCAGCAAGCTCAACTAATTGTTGAACAAAGTATGGGTCGGAACTGGCAGCTTGTTGACATGTACATTTATTTTTATCTTGACGTCGACATAAGCATGACAATTTTGGTAGTAATAGTAGACCAAGAGACCAGGACTTTACTTTTTTGTCGAAATAGGCAGCTTGTTGACATAAGTGATGTCGATATAAGTGGGTAGGACTGTATTACAGGTTAGGCTCCTATTTTTATTTGTAACGAACCCCTGTGTTCCAGCCAGTTGAAATGTATGCCAAAAGAACTTGAAAACATGTCATTTGCTTTTGATTTTATTTGAAAAAAAGACATCAGAGTAACTAAAGTCTCACTAAGACATTATGACTTTAATTGTATAAAAGCATCGATATGGGCTACCAAGTGTGTGAGATACTCCTGAAAATCTGACTTATCGTTCCAATATTAATCCACATTGGAACACGCTATCCAGTGCCATTACTTAGGCAGTAAGACATCGATCCCTAGACCAACAAGTAGGTCTCTGTTTTCTTGTGTTTTTTCCTGTCAGGAAAAGAAAAAGAAAAAGCAGAGACCTACTTTTTGGTCTACTCGATCCCCAGAACAAAATATATCAGGGTCGTTGTTTTATATAGTAGGACTACACCTACTGCCAGCATTTAAAAACAAAAATTCTGACACCAATGGCATCTTCAAACCTCTGACGCAAGAGAAGTTCAAACCTACGACATAAGCCTGACAAGGGCGCAAGTGTAAACCTACGTTACAAGAGAAATGTTTTCATCGCATCTACTCCAATCTTTGCCTTATTCTGCGTTCCAGGCCATGTTGAATAATTTTTATTTATTTATTTATTGCAACATCAATTTTACTCGTATATAAGAAAGAGGGTTCACATAAAACCCTCAAGATGGTATTTGCACTCAACAGTGCCCATCCTTCTTTGCAGTTAACTGTCGGTACAAGCATGACCACAGATTCCATTGTTTCATTGGGAAGGCCAGGAAGCGCGCTTGGGGCATTTCTTTCCCACCAAGACTTACCGGTATCCATGTAGTAACGTCTCCATACTATATCAGATTGAAACCAATCTGACCTTGAATCAGGAAAAACATTATTTTTCCATTAAAAATAACTTTCCCACGGTATTTACAGTTCCAAGTTAGTATGAATGAAGCAGGCCAGGAAAATGACAACTGACGTCATATAGCAAGTATTATAGATGCTCTATGGAAGAAATAAGCATTTCCCGGGAGAGTCATAGAGACGCTTTAAAATATCAAAGTAGTTCCTTACAAAGAAAAAAAATAAAATCATCCACCCCCGCAAATTTAGACCCCAAAAAGAAGCATTTAAAAAAGTTTTCGGATACGTTTTAGCAAGAATAGACTAATTTTATTTTTTTAATGAACGTAAATATTATCTTCAAAGGAGACTATATTTTGATGCATTTCTTAACACTGACAAATATTGGCCAATCAAATCAGGATTTTGCAAATCCTGCTTCACTGTCGCCATTGCGCCAAAAACAAATTGTTTTTGCGGGAAATTCTATGTATACGCTTATCATAACGATTAAAATATTTCCAAAGTAACATGCCGATCGCCAGGTCCATGCGATACGCGCACAGCGATGGGCACACAGATGTTTGCTTTGATTCGTCGGGAAGGTAAACAAACAAAACAACCGAAATGTAACGGTCAAGCTTGTATAATGCTTACTAGTACTGTAGGGCTTTTGGCAATGCACAATTCGGTACAGGTGGATGGGTACTCTGTTAAGAAATGGCTAAAAATTGTGGTAATAGTAATGTCCCGTTTTATTTTAATAAAGTATTCTGCAACATTTAGCAGTGAGTGTGTGAAAGAATAACTTATGATAAAAAAGCTTTCTCATACGTTTTTGTCCATTGATGCTGTGCACTGTAATAGGTAGTCGAGTTTCCTGACCCTAGTCCTACAATTAAGACGTATCACATGTTATTTATGTTTTAGTGCTACGTCTTACTGCCCAAATAACGGCCTTGTATAGCGTGTTCCGACGTCGGTTGACATCGGAACGAGTACGAGTTTCCTCTGACCCTTGCCACCCCATTTTTGATATTTGGACATTTATGTTGGGGTGTAGGGTCAGAGTCCATTGCCTATCGAAAAGTTGGAATTCGCCAACACCATTTGGTGTTGGCATAGGGTAGCCGCTTCCTAGCTGGTCTAGCAAACTTAAACGACATTTCATCGAGATATACCTGCATGAAATCGATAGGAATATGATTTATTTTCTCAGAAAAAGTGAGTGTAGCATTCGTTATATCTTTAATCTGCTGAAGGGCGAGATGCAACTATAGCGTTGATGAAATTTGACCTGGAACTCATCATTTGCATTCCGAGTCACATGACTACACAAATCTCGCAACCTACATGTCAATGACATCAGAGGTCCAATAGTCATGTGATATCAACAATAAACCATTTCGAAAGTTGTTGTACATAGAATTCAAAAATATTAATACTTGTACATAAATATAATGCACACTTAATTCTCAACATATTTATTCTGAGAACAACGACTAGAAACCTGTCGGTATTGCAGAAAGGTGGAGAAAACCAGATTCATCAAGTACTAAGCACGTGTCAGTGATGTATTTTGTTGGTATCACATGACTACTGCGTTGACCTGTGCTGTCTGCTTGTTGAATCTGTATTTTTACAAGTTGCTGCAACATTTACAGATTTCTGGTTGTTGTTTCCAGAATAAATATTTTTAGAAGTTTCTGTTCTGTTATTTTTCTATAAATATTACGTGACTTTCATTTATATGTTCCGTTTATTTTCCTACAGCAACATTAAATGGTTAATTGTTGATATCACGTGACTGTTTGAACTCTGAAGTCATTGACATGTTAGTCACAAGATTTGTGTAGTCATGTGATTCGGAATGTGAATGGCGAGTTCCAGGTCAAATTTCATCAACGCTATAGTTTTGGCTAGTCTGTCAGCAGATTAAAGATATAACGAATGCTATACTCACAATATCTAAGAAAATAAGTCATATTCCTATCAATTTCATGCTGGTATATCTTGATGAAAGGTCGTTAAAGTTTGCTAGGCCGGCAAGGAAGCGGTTACCATGGTGTTGGTGAATTCCAACTTTTCGATAGGCGATGGACTCTGACCCTGCACCACAACATAAATGTCCAAATATCAAAAATGGGGTGGCAAGGGTCAGAGGAAGCTCAGACTACGGAACGAGTAGTAAAAGGGTCAGGAATATCTCACACACTTGGCAACCCATATCAACACTGTTCCACAAATTGATTTTGTTAATGAATAATACTTGAACTTAACCGATTTCGGTATTTCCGGCTTCCATCGCTTTCCATCCAACTGAAATGTAGGCCAACAAAACTTGAAAACAGGTCCATTTGCTGTGTGAGAATTTGAATTTCTTGGGAAAAAAAATCAGAGTAAGTAAAATCTGACTAATACATTATAACTTTAATTTGCAGAAAAGCACTGATATGGGCTGCCAATTGTGTGAGATATTCCTGAAAATTTTACTTTTGTTATGACGTCAGTTGACATCAAAACATACTACACTGTACCGTCATTTAGGCAGTAAGACCTCAACGCCCAAAACATAAATATCAAGGACGAGGTCTTACATTGTAGGACTACCTCTGACGCTTGCCATGCATTTTTTATATATGGACGTTTATGTTGAGGTGTTTGGGCAGAGGCAGTTTCTTACCAGAAAGTTGGAATTTGCTGACACTGTGTTGTGTCTGCATAAGGTAGCCACTTACTAGCCGGCTTATAGTATTCTTGCACCATCCCATTTGTTTGTGCTCCCCTGCCAATTATAAAAGCAGAATGCATCAAGGATTAGTGGGATAAATCAACTCCCCCATGTCTGTGTTGATACTGCTGGATGATATGTGGGTCTGATGTCACCTGCTTATTAAAATGTGCAATTTTGCTGCATGCTGATCTATCTGAAACATACCTGCATACAATTTGGACACTTACTGGTATTTGGTAATAGCCATATCTGGCGCAAAATTCAAAGTGGCTACAGAACAGGATTGTGCTATTGTTAAGGTCTAAACTGTTGTCAAGCAGATGTCACTCAGCACCTCCTACAATAAATTTGTTATGGACAGCATACTCTTCATAAGAAACTAAGCTGGAAGTGAATCAAGGGTAATTAAGATTGATGTTCCAGCCCAAATCTATGTGCATCAAAAAGATGTACAAATCAAAATTTCCATGTGTCAGAAATGGGTCATTTTTAAATTCCACGCGTCTAAACCTGAGGGTATGTGTCTATTGAAAACCCTGTGCTTTTAAAATTGGTAATGGGGTACAAACAAACGGGATGATATGCTAATGCTATAGTAAACTTGAATGACCTTACATCAAACCATACCTGCATGAAATCGATAGGAAGATAATTTATTTTCTCAGAAATTGCAAGTTTAACATTTGTTATGTCTTTAATTGCTGACAGATGAAATAAAATTAGAGTGTTCATGCAGTTTGACCTGGAACTCACCATTTAAATTGCTTATAACATGACCACCCAAATCTTGCTTCATGTCCGTGACAGAGGTCCAGCATATTTATTCTGAGAACAATGAACAGAAGCCTGTCACTGTTGCAGCTATCTGGTGAAAACCAGATTCATGAAACGGAGAGTACACATCAGTATGGTAGTCATGTTATACCAACAAAAACATCGCTGACAGATGCTCAATGCCACTTTCTTGGTATCCTTGTAATGGGTTAAAGGCAAAATGTGAGTCTTCGGTCTAATAATTCACTTTGTGTAAACCACCAGCTGTAACAGTGTAAATTTTGTAAGCTGTCATGGCAATACATAACTGAGTGAGTGTTGCAGGATCAGCATTATACATAGCCAATTATGTTGATGAATGTGTTTAGGTAATGTGTTACGGCTAGAGCCTGAGCTAGAATACAGTGCTTTAATGTTTATGGTTTGGGCATGATTGATTTTTAATGAGGGTCCATTGGATAACTCTCAGGCAGATTGGCCAAGGCAAGGTGAATTCGGTTCTATGTATCAGAAAGTGCTAAGAGTTGAAATGTTGATGAGACAGCTTCCGTACTTTTTGCAATATATGTCATTAGATGAAACTTTCCATGAATCGGTTTATTAATAAGGCACAAAATGTGAGGAGTTACCCAAACCTCAATGGGCATGTGTTAATATTTAGATGAATCTAATTATGATTGGCTCAGCTAGATAAGGGGTGGGCTTCCCAGGCGAAATTTTGTGTTTTATAAATGTTCTACATTGCCAAATTAGTCAAAGTTTTGCATGAGACAAAAAGTCTTGACTCTGAGTATAATAGTGAGTATTTTTTCCAAGTGATACGTATGGGAAGTCTTAAAAGATCATACAGTAAAAGGGTGAAGAGATAATTCTTGAAAAGGAGAAAAGAGAGCAAGGTACTGTACCTTGGTTTTGTACAGTTTTCTTTGAAATGAGTCAGAAGGTAATTGTTTGAATTTGTTTACCTTTGTTTCATACATTATTTTCTTGATGGGAGTCAGAAGATAATTGCTAGAATTCATTTGTCTTGAATGTTATATGACTCACGTATTCTAAGAATTTCCTACATTATTTTCTTGATAAAAATCTTGAAATAATATTCTTGAATTTACTTTTGCATGTCATATGATTCTTGTATGCTAGGAATTGATATTGTTATTGTTTGTAGGAAGTTATGCCACTTTATTGTTATTTAGTAAACACTGTGGTTAAGACATGCAGTGAATTTCATTAATTCATTTATATAATTAAGATTTGAATTCTTTTAACAGAGGATCAATTGTATTAGCATTAGAGTGTCTGCCTGCAGGCAGACACTGAGTCCAGATGGTGATTAATTGCAGTGGTCTCGGAAACACTTAATTATGCGTATTTGTACGCAAAATTTTGATCTGGGACTCAGAAAATTGCCGATGCAGGAGTCCTCCGTACGCATGCAAATAGCTGGACAGCAAATTGAAAGACTTGCCAGTCCTACTTCAACCACATACTGAGTGGGAGAATGTGTTGATTAATTGATCATTTTAGCTGTGCTGATATTTACAATGACAGAATTCAGTAGTTAAAAGAGCCCAAGATGTGCCTACTGTATTTATAAGAGTACATGAAAAGAATGCAATGCAATAGCTGGGCGGCAAGTTCAAAGACTTCGGCTTAGTGTTTGGAATAAGACCATTCCTTGGATTGTGTAATGTGGCAAATTTTGAAGACTTATTGAAACTTAATGTGAATAAATTGTACATTGAAGTTAACTTAGTCAAGCCAAAAAGGTCTTGAGAAGTTCACTGATATTCTCTTATTTCATCTCTGAAACATAAAAGGGTCTACGTTAAGCTTCAGTAGAATTTGACCGAGTCATCGCAATGGTATAGTGACACAACATACATAGAGCTACAACCGTATCCGTCGGGAGAGGGCTTTATGTCAAATAATTGATCTTCAAAGGAAAGCTAATTGCAGCATATTTTAGGCTGTTAAAATCTGATGAAAGACGTGATTATTTGGGCAGAATTTTAGGAACAGTTACTTCCGATTGGTCAGTAAAGAATTAAGGCGTATACTTTGGGAAACTAGAATTTAGGGTACCGACTTGCTTAGAATTCTTCAGTTCGACTCTTGCCTTGTGAGAAGACTAAAGGTCTAACTCCGTGGGAACAGTAGAATTGTGTTTCCCTTGTTAACGAAGAAAGGTCAGATAGCTGTCTTGGGAAAACGACAGGCTATATAGATTTGACACACGATTGTGTGGGGAGAGAAAGAAAGAACAGCATTAAGGAAACGGCTTTATACTCCGAGAGAGAGAAGATAAGTAAAGGAAAACCCGATGAGTCAAGGGGAAATCCGCATCAAAGAGAGGTCGGAATAAACGGGGGTCAGAAAGAGGACCAAAAGCACACGCATTAGACATGGAAACAAGACGAGAGGAGACAGACACCAGGTGATGCTGTCAAGCGTAGAATTTAACTCTGAATTCGCCACTTGTAATATGATGTAAATTGAACACTGTGACTAAATTCTATCAATGTGAATCTTTTGGATTGAAAGTGAAATTTTGGTCACGTATTAATACAAAGTGAAATTTTGGTTATGCATTAATTGATTACATTTATTTTAGTAAATCTGTTGTATTCGTTGAAAGTGAAATTTTGGTTATGTACTAATTGGTTAAATTTATTTTTATTTATTGGAAAAGGGGGCTCGTAGTTGTTATTTCTTTCAATAACCTTGCTCAGCTATGTTAATGTTCCATCTGTACGTTCACGCTGGGCAATAACACTGTGGGAGGTCATTCCCTAGTTAACGATCGCCAAATCAATTAAGGAGGCTTTAATATTTAAAGTCCCCCGTTACAGATTGACAA
Source organism: Megalonaias nervosa (assembly GCA_016617855.1). Lineage (NCBI taxonomy): Eukaryota > Metazoa > Mollusca > Bivalvia > Unionida > Unionidae > Megalonaias > Megalonaias nervosa. The sequence continues at coordinate 1,572 of JAECUM010014775.1, read as the reverse complement.
AAAATTCAGTCTCACCCTGAAGGACAAACAAGAGTTACACCGGAGTCGGGCTATTCTGCGCATCTAAGGTCACCAATATTGGCGCAAAACGCATACCGAATTCGACCGATTGACGAAAATAAAATTCTGGAATGCCTACCAATTGAAAAGCAGCAATTGTCACCAGAATATTCTGTTCAAAATAATACAAACTTTGGACAAATGGGATACCACCCTATGTTTTCATGACTCGCAATATGGCGGCCTATTTTGCGCATGCTTTGAAAAGCTGTAATGTTTACACATCAGGCTCTGGAAATGAAATACATTACTTTAGACCCTTTCTGTCAGCATTTCAGCCAATGATCTAGGTCATATTTATAGCTGGTTTTACAGAATTCAATGTAACAATGCCAGTAAATGGCAAGAGCTATTAAGCAAACTGAACTGATCTTGTAAAAAAAATAGTAAAAGTTCATTATTTTATTTAAAAAATAAGCTATTATGTTGAAGAGAAACAACAATGAATATGATATAATGTGCTTACTACATCTCGTTTATGGGTAAAATATTACTAAAGAATATAGAAACAGACTATATGCCCAGGATTTTCTTGAGAATCCGTCCAAGGTGCAAGTTGACAGACTGGATAGCAGATGATAAAATAGGTGTGGGACAACTTCTTGCAAAATTAGAAACTTGGATTAAGATACAGCATTGTTCTAAGGTAAACAATTCTATCATTTAAATAATGTATTTATTTGTATGATTCTAAAAGATAAATATTAAATAGGTTTTTCTGGGTTACAAGTTCAAGGTCATAGATTGGGTCTTCATGTTGACATTTTAGAAATCACATTTTTATACTCTTTTAAAATAGAAATGTCGGTTATTTTTGTACACTTTATGAATATCACTTTCCTTAATTAAAGGACAATCATTCCTTCTTGATACAAATTGGATTTTCAACCAAAACAACACATGATCAAATGTTTACAGAAATGACTTAACGTTGTGCAGAATTACCAGATGCGCAGAATAGGCTGACACGGTTGTACATGTCAGTGTTATAAAGAATGTGGAAATTAAACTCAATGGCAACCAACAGTGCTTCTAATCAGCAAAGTTCAACATTTTCTGGGAGGGGACTGCAACTTTTGCTGGTGGGACTCCTAGTTTTACCGAAATGGGAGTCCTGGACTCTTAGTTTTAAAATCCTAGTGAGACCTCTGAATTGCCTAAATGGCAGGATATAAGGGCTTATTAAGAGACTAGGCTGTGCTATAGATAGATTTGTAATGTTGAATAATCTGTCAGAGATACATTAATCTTCAGTACTATGTTCTGTTTATAGATAGAAACTGAGCTAAACAAAAACTATGTGTTTCCAGTCAGCAGAATGCCGGTTTCTCATTGCCAACCTAGCACTCTTTTCCTCTATGGATAAAAAACCCCCACAAAAAATCACGTGTTATACATATATATATATATATATATATATATATATATATATATATATATATATATATATATGTATATATAGATACATATATATATACACACATATATATATACACATATACACAAATATAT
>JAECUM010014774.1:0-25769 GCA_016617855.1 Megalonaias nervosa | reverse complement strand
CATGATGATTTAACATACATGGGTAAGTCCGTACGGAAAAACAACGACAATACGAAAGTAGATGATTCAACGTTGGTCCACATCTTTGTGACGAGAACAGGTGAAGGGAATGAAGTGAACCGCGTTTATTTATAGTGGAAGACCGGATCGAAACGGATTGAGATTGTTCACCAATCCCAACACGCGTTACAAAATTCAGTCACTTCGCGGAGTATGTCTTCCAATCCGAAGAGAGCTACCTGTGACGTCACATTCCCTATATATGTGCGCTAACGTCTGTGCGCATTGAATCGATGCGACATTGTTTTGTGAAACATGACGGAAACTAAGAAGACAGTGAATTGGGGTGCACCGACTTTGGAGACGAAAAGCGGTGGCATAGCAGTGGCTACCAAATTCAACACAGGGTTACTTCCAGAAGATGTCGATTTTAATTGGGATTTAGTAGATTTTCTCTCTTCGCAAGAATTTGTTCCGGTACCAGCGCCTTCACCACCTTCTCCTTCTTTACCACAGGTCGAGGACTTTAAACAGAGACAGAAAGAAGAATTGGAGAAATTTTTGCAACAGCAGAAATAAGCAGAACAAGCTTTTCTCCTTCAACAGCAACAGCGAGAAGAAGAAGAGGCAAGAAGGAAATGACAAGAAGAAGAAGAAGCAGCAGAGAAGAAACAAGGTCTAGGAGAGAAGGAGAACAGTGAAACTCAAACGATAATGGTACTCTTAGACATTTTGGCAGAGTTAAGAAGTCTGAAACAAATGTATCAGACTTCTTTATTATGACCCAAGAGAATAAAGACCTTCCCGAGCCAAACAGTCCAACTCTGTTACTACACCGGAGATACCACCCCTAGTGATTTCTACCAAATCATTGACAGGAGCAAGTCCAGAAGTAGGCCTTGGCCGTGGCAAAGGCTTAAGGCAGTTAAAGCTGATTGCTTCTCGTTCCTGAGTTTGTTTTTGTTCTAAGAAAAAGCAAAAAAAAAAAACAAAAAAAAAAAAAACAAAAAAAAAACACCCAACGGTCCTTTTCAGGGCCACTCATTTCTTTCGAAAAGAGGTAACATTAATTTTGCCTCAATCAATTAAAACTCCAAAATCCCTTGTTTCCTCCATGATATACGTATGTGAGAGCGTGAGTATAGGCCCTTATTCTAAAAAATCAAAACCAGGAGACACTTACGTTTCTTCAGTCTGGTCTATTCTGATACAAATATTTACAATTCAATGTCACAACACAACACAACACTTTTTTAAAAGTTCATGGACTTCTTCTGTGTCTTTTTTCTTTCACTCTCTCTGTTTTTTGAATTTCTTCACTTTCACAGTTTTTTTCCTCCTCTTCTTCCTTACTTTTTACTCGTCTTCTTTTCTTTTCTGTCTTCTCTCTCTGAACGTGTCGGGGTTCTTCTTTTGCCGAGGGTACCTCTTCTTCTTCCTCCTCCTGCTCCTGTTGTTTCTTAGGGCACTCTGAAGACCAATGTCCTTTCTCTTGACAATGATAACAGGTATCCTGACTTTTGTCTCTTTTGACACCGGTCTTGCTTTTTTGACGGTCTGGACATTCTGTAACCCAATGCCCTTTCTTCTGACAGATATAGCAAGTATCTTGACCTTTATCTCGAAAGGAGGGAGAGTAGTCCGTCGGCTTGTCTGAAGAAATCTTTCTTATCACACCTCGCAAAGCTCTCATCAGAAGTTCGATCTGTGTGGGTTCTTCCATCGTGCTGATCGGCTTGAGAGCGAAATGAATACTGGGAGGGAAGGCACCAGCCCTTTATATATACACTGAGCCTAGCATGGATATATAGGGGTCCATGGCGTTTCAAATGTAGTCATTTGACGTTTTGCAGTCAAGATGAAACGATCGCATTATTTCGTAAAGAAAGGAGAAGAAAGTAAGAGGCAGAAACGTGATTTATCGCCTCGCACAGTAGCTGAAGTCTTGGCTCAAATTCATGCCAGCGATTTTGAAGATGAGATGAGTGAGCCAGAATCCAGACCCAGGGAGTCTACACCAAGTCAAAGTCCATCACCACCAGTAAACCCTGAAATGTACTTTCACATTCGAGAGACTGACAAACGCATCTTTAGAAAATTTAGAACTACAGGTTACACGTACACAGTGAAGTTTAAAGATTTCAAGTCCGACGTACCGTTGGAGAAAGCAGAAGGGTTCATCACCAATGTGTGGGATTCTTTGTTAACCACATTGAAACAGCAATGTCAAGCCAAAGAAGACGATCGCCTAAGACTTTCTATTCATGACGACAGTCTGAAGCCCCCGTTTGGATCGAGTTTCGCAGCCCGGCAGAATTGACACCTTCCAAAGTCATAGGCAAGATTCAACACGTACAACAATCCAACGACAGGTTTCACATCACCGATGGAAAAGTGACACTGTTCATGACCCACGTGTCTCTTCCTCAAGGGACCGGACAGTGCAAAAAGGTATTCTTGGTGGACGACCTTCGCAGCAACAAGCGCAGCATCGTTTAAATTAACAATCTTCAAGACAAGATGTGTTTAGCCCGTGCCATCGTGGCGGGACGAACGTATGCCGACAAGAACGACACGGCAGAATGGAAAAGAGCCTGGGAAACTATTAAAAAATCTAGCCGAGCCAAACAACGAAGAGAAGCAGAACTCCTGTTACAGCAGGCTGGCCTTTCCAAAGACACACCCTGTGGCATTCCTGAAATGCAAAAGTTGTAAGACGTCTTGGCTGCACGCTACACCTTGAAAGTGCACCCTCAAGAAATGCGCGGACCTCTGTTGTTTCGAGGCAAAAATTTCAAAGACGGAAAATACATTCACGTCTATCATCACGATGAACATTTCGATGCCATTACCAGTATCACCGGTTTCCTGTGATACGGTTATTACTATGAGAAATGTGATTATGGCTATAACAATCGAGAGCAACACAATCATTGCGGATCAAAATGTGAGGGATGTTTAGCCTCTAAGCCCTGTCTTGACGAAGGACAAGAACAAGTGCATTGCTCTGCTTGTCAGTGCACGTTTGTCAGTTCAACCTCTTACCAACAACATTTAAAGACGCTAGGTTTACAGCAGAAAAGTGCTTGCCAACTCCTGAGATTGTGCCCTACTTGTGGACAAGGCATACGTACCAACAGTGCCAAGGCACACGTATGTTCAAGAAAGAAGCGATGTCACATTTGTCGCCAAATCGTGGACTTGGAACAGCAATGCTACATTAAAAATACCATTCCAAGCTACATTAAAAATACCATTCCAAACATGAAGAAGAAGAAGAAGATAATAACCAGAAGAAAGGGAATTTCATCTTTTTCGATTTCGAATGCATGCAAGAGACTGGCATTCACATTCCTAATTTCTGCGTGGCTCACCGAGCGTGTGAGAAGTGCATGCAAGAGCCTATCTTTACTCATTGCCCTCACTGTAGCAAGATTCCTGGAGGACGTGAAAAAATCTTTCGGGGACCGAACACGCTAGCCGATTTCGCCCAATGGATCTTAGACCCTATCGACGAGACGTGGAGTCAAGAAGACACCGAACGTTACGGAGATTGTCATCGCTATGCCACGGTGATGGCTCACAATTTCCCAGGATACGATGGGCAGTTTCTTTTGAGATACTATTCGGAACAAGGCACCGAACGTCCTAAAGTGACTTTGAACGGAGCCAAAATCGTTTCCATGCAAGTGGGACAAGTGCAGTTTAAAGATTCGATGAGTTATTTGGCCATGCCATTGAGCCGCATGCCTAAGACGTTTGGAATGAGAGAAATGGCCAAAGGCTATTTTCCGCATTTATTCAATACCGAAGCCAATCAACACGCTATTCTACCCCATTTGCCTGAGGCTCACTACTACGACCCCGACAACATGCGTACCGAACAACGAGAAGCTTTCTACGCATGGTACCACGCTCACGCCTCGGACCCTTTCGACTTTCAGGAAGAAATGTTAAAAAATATTGTCGTTCCAACGTGGACATTTTACGGCGTTGCTGTGGAAAATTTCGAGAACTGTTCATGGAGCACGGAGGTATCGATCCTTTGAAAGAAGCTTACACCATTGTCAAAGCGTGTTCCTTAGTGTACCGCCAACGATTCATGCCCGAAATCACCCTGGCTGTCATCAGTCCTCAAATGACGAACTTTGTCAAACGTCAATACTCGGTCAAAGCCCTACGCTGGTTACATTACTTGTGCGACAAGGAAGACAAATGGAGGAGGCGAAAAAGCCATCGGAAGGTATTCAGTGGATGGCTGGGACTTAGAAAACCCCAAGATCGTGTACGAGTTTAACGGGTACTTATTTCACGGATGTCGGATCTGTTACCCTCAACGTGACATTAAAAATCAGTTTTTACAACGGACCATGGAAGACTTCTACCAGGCCGCTCGTCAGCGGCGCTTGAAGTTAGAAGAGCAAGGATACCAAGTGGTGGAAATGTGGGAACACGAGTACGATCACCGATTGAAAACCGATCCCGAGTTTAAGCGCATCGTGGAAAGTTACAAGATGGTGGACCCACTGAACCCGCGGAACAGTTTGTACGGAGGACGGACGAATGCCACCTGTTTGCTGTACCAAGCCGTCGAGGAGAAAGGAGAAGACATCAAATACTTGGACGTGTGTTCGCTGTATCCGTACGTGTGCAAATATTGTCACTTTTCCGCAGGGCACCCGCAATTGCTGACGGAACACATCGACGTGGACAACTTTCGCCAATACGAAGGATTGGTCAAGTGCAAAGTCTTGCCTCCCACGTACTTGTACCATCCCGTTTTATCTCACCATTGCCAAGGAAAACTGATGTTTCCCTTGTGCCGTACTTGTGCCGAAACGTGCAACCAAGACCGGCCTTGTCAGCACAGCCAGGAAGTACGTGCCTTGACGGGAACGTGGGTCACCGTGGAATTGTTTAAAGCTCTGGACCTGGGATAACAACTGTTAGAAGTGTACGAAATTTACCACTTTCCCAAGACAGAAACATACCACAAGGGCGACAAGACTCAAAAAGGCATTTTCGCAGACTACGTGAATGCCTTTTTGAAACTGAAACAAGAAGACATCGGCTATCCTTCCTGGTGCGACAGTCCCGAAGACCAAAAGAAATTCAATGACAAATACTGGGAGCAGGAAGGCATCACTTTAGACTACATCGAGAAAAACAAAGGAAGGCAATCGTTTGCCAAAGTGATGTTAAATTTTTTGTGGGGCAAAATGGCACAACGACCGTGTTTACCCAAGAAGGAGTATTTGACAGAACCTTCCCGCTACTTCCAGATGATTCACGACAAAACGAAATACATGAAACACGTGGACGTCGTTTGTGAGGACTTGATCTTAGTCAATTACGAAGAAGAACTGGACTTTGTAGAAGCCGACGAATTTGGAAATGTCATCATTGCGGCTTACGTGACAGCCCATGCTCGCTTACAACTGTACGAAGCTTTAGAACTGTTAGGAGATCGTGTGCTGTATTTTGACACGGATAGTTACATCTACATCGATCGTCTTGGTCAACGTCACCCTGTCATCGAAGGAGACCGTTAGGAGCCTGGACGGACGAGCATCCCGACGACAAGATTATAAGTTTTGCAAGTGGCGGTCCCAAAAATTACGGCTACAAATACCGGGACCCTCATGGAGAAGTACACACGGAGTGTAAAGTGAAAGGATTGACTCTCAGTCGACTGGTGAACTTTGGTGTCTTGAAAGAAGCCTTGCAGTCTGAAGAGGATGGAAATTTTAAAGTGACCACCCACGAACCGCACAAGATTGTACGTTTACCCACACACCAAATCGTCAGTCGATCCTTGGAAAAAGTCTATCAAATCATGTACCAGAAGCGAGATCGGCTTCCCAACGATTTCACTTTACCGTACGGTCACGCCGATATTGGTCAGCATATAAAAAGGGACAACGTCCAAGACCGATAATTCATTGTGACTACCAATACCAAACGAGAAAGATGAATCCTTTCAAACAGACACAGTTCAAGATCTGTGATGCTCAAGTGGAGTGCGATGCTGTGCCTTGCGATGGCAGGGATGCCGTACGCTGTGACCTCAGCGATTCAGTATCACATCATGGGAACTTTGCTATGACTAGACCTACCATGGTATTAAAGGACTGGTCCATGTCAAAGCGTTCCATTGGTCAGACATTGATGAATCGCGTGAAATTCATAAAGTTTTGGATGCCACTCATTCTACTTACAAGGTAATCCTAATACATCGAATTGCAACGGACGAGTTAGAGGATTACAACAAATCTTTACAAGAACTATTCTTTCTAGTTCAAGAGGAATCTTCTGTACGACGTGTGGTGTGTGAGTTAGTGACTAAATATTTTTATTGCGGTACTGAAATAAAATCGATGCTGTTCAAAAAGTACACTTATTACCTTACACCAAAGAGGGTGTAAAAACGAACTACCATGCCACACCCTTTATCAATCGTGATACAACAGATTCCGTGGAAGGAAATCAATGACAATATTCAAACGGTGGAGGATTACAATCGCCTATTACGAGAACTGTGTCCATTGTGAGTGTCTTAGTGACTTGCTTTCTCGGATTTCGTTTACTAGCCGATTCCTTGTGGACGCTTTACGAACAGTACATACCACTCCAAAAAGCATGAAAAACTCATTCTGCTCAAATCTTTGCGCTTTCATCTTGATACTTCTCGACAACCTCTTCAGGAAAGAAAGATTCGTCAACTTTTAGGTACTGAAGATGTGTACGATGATGTGTATGTAGCTTGTGACTTACACCCTCTCTGGAAAGATGTACGAGGCTGGAAAAGTTGGGGTTTCGAGGCTTGGACAAAAGAAGTGGCACACTATGCCCAAGATTTGTCATCCTAAAAAATTAAAACATTCAGTGAAAAAAGTAACTTTTAAACCAGTGTTAGTGACAGTGCCAGAAGAAGAGGTTGTGACCGAGGAAAACCACTCTCTTCAGGACAGGATCGTCATCGACTTCCCCGAAAGACCATTCCGGGAAGACACTTGTGTGACTGTGCCAAGGAGTGTAGAGACTCTAAGAACATTATACACTGTCCATATGATTCCACCTCTTGATTACCACAAATGTTGTACAGAGACTTGTTTATATTAAACTATGATCATTTTGTATATTAAATTATGGTCGTTTTGATGTGTGTTTTATTTATGTACTTAGCCATTTGGCTTTTATGTATTTTTGTCTTTCGTGTTGTTCACTTTTAAAGATGACAATAATCGTGTCCTGAAAAAAGTATAAAAACTCTTGTCTTGTCTGTCTTCCTGTCAAAAGTGACATTCCTTATACTACTATTATGGCTGCCTCTACTGTCTCTGCTCCCTCTTCCTCCACTTTCAAAGTCATCGACGAACACGTTGATCGGACTAGTTGGGAGGCCTTGTATCTTCGCAATCCCTTTAACATGCTCATTGCCGGACATAGCGGTTCGGGCAAAACCGAATTTGTCAAACGTTTGATCGAAATGAATATCATTTGATCGATCGTCCACCTCAACGAATCGTGTGGTGTTAATCGGCTTACAGCCTCCTGCGAGAAAGTCAAGGCGATTCCATCGTGTTTGTGGAAGGCATTCCTGGCGAAGACGACGGAATCGTGTCTGACTCTAGTCAAACTCATTTGGTTATTTTTGACGACATGTTAGGAGAAGACGAAGAAGAAATTAAACTCTGGTTTACGCGCAAAGAGCATCATCGTAATGCCAGTGTCATTTACATCACCCAAAATTTGTTTCAACAAAGTAAAGCCCATCGCACTATCAGTCTCAATGCTTATTACGTGGTGTTCTTTAAAAGCCCTAGAAATAAATCGCAAGTGCAAATCTTAGCCAAACAGTTAGGAACGCCTTGGCTGACTCATGCGTCTACGATGCCACTCAAACCCCACACGCTTATTTACTCGTGGATTTAAAACCCACTTCCCCCGATTATTTGCGATTTTGTACCCATCTGTTTCACCACTGGTGCCAAGACGGCGGGACTGTCGTGTACACGTCCCCTTTGTCGGCTTAACAACAACCACAACCACCAAAACAATCTATAAAAACCACGGTCACTCAGGCTCTCTCTCACACAGCGTCAGCATGACGTCCCTTTAGTCTCATCTTCCCATCAAATTGATTCGTGCCTTGTACGGTATCAGTCGCGAAAAAATCCACAAATACGTGCTCGTGTCTTAGAAGCTAGTCTTAAAGAAGTCTTACGATGGTTTACGGTGACAGTACGTCAATTACTGCAAGGCATCATTCACATTCCAAATCAAACCAAACGTTTTTTTGAGAGAAACAAAGTAGCCTTGACGCAGCTAGCCGATCCTCGCATCGACACTCAGACCAAAAAGCAAATCATTTTGAAACCTGGAGGTAGCGGTTCTCTAGGAGGTGTCATCATTCGTTCCCTCAAAAAATGGGATCCTAATGCTCCCAAAGTTGTCCCCTAGAAAAAAGCCACGCCCAAACGTACCCAGAAGGAAAGGAAAAAGAGTAACGGTGTCAAGACTACGTCACAGCCACAAAAAAAGAAAAAGAAAAGCCCACAGAAAACAGCTTTTACCCGCAAGAGAGGTACTGCCGCCAGGACGCAACCTTACATTCGCAAACCACGACCTGCCACAACAACAACGGTGACCGCGTCTCTAGTAGCCTCAACATCTTCCACTACTCCGTTGCTAGTGATGCCTGCTAAACCCGATTTGAAACGCGTCTTTCCTAATTTGATGAAACATTGGAAACCCATATCTCCAAAAACGTCTCCTCCAGCGGTGACACCCTCTTCCTCTCTAGCGGCAGTGGCCGCTGCTCACAAAGTACCTGCCTCCAAAATCAAAGTCCAAGAGAAATCAGGCATGTTAAAGAGTTTACTGGATTTGTCCAAGCCAGAACTGTCCCGATTGAGTCCGTTACGAACTCCTCCACGTCGCGTGATGTCTGCCATGAAAATGATACGACGAGCCGACAATCAGTGGCGACGCATTCCAGTATAAAAAAGACCCGAGGCAAACGATAGAGATCAGTGTTTTTGTGCTGCTGAACGCCCAAAGATGTTTCCTCCAAGAAGAGCACACCGTCACCATCGTCGTTCTTCTGTCCAAAAAAGGAAAATGAAAAAGAAAAGAACAGTCACGTCATCCGACAAAACGCATCGCCAAGCATCGACGTCACCCCCAGAAAAGACACACTCGTCCAAAGAAAAGAAGAAGTCACCAAAGAGGAGGAATGTTTGACAGGGAGTGGGTAGGTCAGATACTCAATCTAGCTAAATACGGTATGAAAAATAAATAAGATAAAGGGACCAATGTGAAGCCATGGACTTTAGTGTATCTTGTGCACCAAAAGATGTCCCCTCATCATCGTTCTCCTGTCCAGAAAGGAAAAAGAAAAGGACAGTTTTGTCATCCGATAAAACGCTTAGCCAAACATAGACGTCACCCCCAGAAAAGACACACTTGTCCAAAGAAAAAGAGTAGTCACCAAAGAGGAGGATTCTTTGGCGATTTTGGAAAACAAATTGTTACCTTTATGACGAAGCGATAGTCCCAAAAAAGGATAAAAGGATGCGTGATAAGTCATCGACGTTAGTGTATTTTTTGGTGTGTGCCGCGGAACCAACAAACAAAGATGTCCCCTAAAAGAAGTGCACACCACTCTCTAGCTAAACAAAGAAAGAAAAGGAAAGGACTACCTCCTCGTTTAGCCAAACATGGTGTCAGAAGTGGGATCATTTCGGATTTAACAGAGCACTATTGTTTCATTATTCTTGTATGATTTTTTTGTGTGTTTCAGACGCTCTTAACGAGACAGTGAGGTTAAGTAGCCATTTAACATTACTTTATTTTTTGGTACACATTTTCACGTTTTCGTTGCCTTCCGAGAAGGAAAATACCGTTTGTTAAAATTATAGTAATTACACCTTTTGGTATTTAATACTGAACTTTAGATTGGGCGTATCAGATTTTTGGAATGTCATCAATGAAAGAACTTACGGAACTGGGGAAAGAGTTTGGCTACGAGGGGGAATCTCTTAGAACTTTTGTTCGTGAAGAACAGGCTAGGGAAAGGGACCAGAGGGAAATAGAAAGGGAAGCCAAGCGGGAGTTAATAGAATTAGAAAAGAAGGCCGAAAGGTAGAAACTGGAAATAGAAAGGAAAGCCGAAGAAAGAAAAATGGCTTTTAAGAGGGAAAAGATAGAATTGGAGAAGTGTAAGATAGAGTTAGAAAAGCAGGCCGAGAAGGAGAAGATAGAATTAAAAAAGCAGGCCGAAAAAGAAAGGATTGAATAGGAAAAGCAAGCAGAAAGGGAAAAGGTACAACTACTAACAGAAGTAGAAGATAGGAAATTTGAAAGGGAAAAACAAGTGAGGTTAGAAGTTTTGGAGATAGAAGATAGAAATAGGGAGAGGGAGATTCAAAGAAATTCTGAGATATTGCAAACCAAAAGGGAGGGGGAACATGAGTTTAAACTGAAAGGTCCAAACTTTCCCCCGTTTGAAGACGACAAAGATAACATGGATAGTTATCTGAACAGGTTTGAAAGGTACGCCACTGTACAAAAATGGAAAAAAGATGATTGGTCTCTCCATCTTAGCGCGTTGCTTAAGGGTAAAGCATTAGATGTGTATTCTCGTTAATCCGCGGCCGATTCGCTAAACTACCTCGCGTTCAAACACGAATTGCAATCATTAATGGATCGCAGCGATTTGTCAGAAACATAAAAATCGCAACGGTACGGTCAGCTGTTGCAACGACTGCAACTCTTTCACCAGAAAGTTTTAGACGAAACAGCTCAGCCAACTCTGAAAAATTCGTCACCACTACCACCCCCAGCGGTCTAGACAGATGCATCCCCACGGTTGCCGGAGGAAGAAGAGGCAAGAGAAGTCTTTCAAACACCGTCAGCAGCTCCCATCCCTAGTAAGATATTAGCGTCCATGTTTACCCCTCCCCTACACCACAACGAGAAGAACTTAAAGCTTGGGTTAAAAAGATGATGTCCTCTCCACCTTCAACAGAAGTGAAAAGAAAGAAAGGAAAGCAGAAGTCAAAAAAGAAAAGAAGACCAAATCCATTCCATTACCACCACCACCGCCACTACCATCAAAACTACCTTCGACTTCTACTCCTGTGGCAAATCGGACACGTAAAGCCGTTTCTAAACCACTTCAGAGTAGCATCAGCGAAGAGTGGATCACTTATTAAAAAAATGGAGGTGTTAGCCAGCATTTACTATGATCCATCCCATCCTGCGGGTTACGGAGGAGTTCAGAAATTGTATCGTGCTGCCAAAACTCGACTGAAAAGTGTCCGTTTACCTCAAGTGCAATGCTGGTTACAAGAACAAGCCACGTACACCTTACACAAAAAACCCATTCGACGCAAATTTTCCAGAAGTCGCACCCGAGTGGTGGGTATCGATCATCAATGGAAAGCCGATTTAGCTGATGTCTCTCATTTGGCCACCTACAATCGTGGTTACAAATATTTGTTTTGTGTCATCGACGTCTTTTCCAAATTTGCTTGGGTCGTACCATTGACTTCCAAATCGAGCAGTGAGTTAGTGCGAGCCCTCAAAGCGGACGTCACCCTCTTCGATGGCAAACTGACAAAGGCACCGAATTGCTGAACCAAGCTTTCCAAAAAGAATTGAAGAAACGTGACATTCATTTTTTCATTACAGAGAATCCCGAAACCAAAGCCAGCATCGTGGAACGTTTTCAACGCACCTTGAAAGAACGCATGTGGAAATATTTTACACATCAACACACTCTCAAGTACATCGACATCTTGCCACACCTAGTCCAATCGTACAACCAATCTTACCATCGGAGCATCGGACGTGCCCCCCAAGAAGTGACTCCCGACAACGAAGTGACCGTCTTCTAACGCCTGTTTGGTACGTCCCCGAAGGTGACGGTCCCCAAGAAAGGTGGAGTGTTGTCAGCAGGAGATTGGGTGCGCATTGGGAGAACCAAACGCACTTTCGACAAAGGTTACTTACCCAACTGGACCACCGAATTGTTTCCTGTCACCGAACGTGTGCGTGGCCGTCATACTCCCGTCTATAAATTGGAAGACATGAACGGGGAAGTGTTTAAAGGAACGTTTTACTTGCCCGAGTTACAACATGTGACCAAAAAAGAAGACGACGTGTACGAGATAGCAAGCATTCTCTATCGAAGAACCCGAAAAGTGGGAAAACGAGGTGTCAAAGAAGTCAAAGTACGTTGGAACGGATATCCGCCCAGTTTTGACTCTTGGATCGACGCTTCGCCACCCATCGACTATAAAAAGTGACCATCATGCCCTTCAAGACAGCCTCAGCTACCGCAGTAACCACTCCTTCCCCCAGTTCTTCTCTGCAAGATTTACAAAAGCAACCATTGTGGGTGTGGTGTGGAGAACGTGTGCCTAAAACGCAAATCGTCTTTTTCTGCCAAATCTTTGTGGTGTATTGTATCATCGGTGCTGCCATTGCCAATTTGATTTTGCAACAAGGAGACAAACAATTGTGGACCATTTTACTCAGCAGTTGCATTGGTTACCTTCTTCCCAATCCGTCTCTGAAATATTCCTCTAACGGGAACAACAACGGGAGTCTTGTGTCCAACGTTAGTCCCCCTTCCAACAGTCACCCTAACCATCCTCTTTTAGACACTCCTCTGACTTCCAGTGACTCCTCGGACACTAGAACTCTGGAATTATGAACAACCAGTTTTACTTAACGTTACCCAGTGACAGTTCCATGGAGGTGTTTCCCAATAACACCTTATGCTGTTACACATCCAAATTACCTCAGACCATTCAATTATATCACGAAGCCCATTCGGAAGTGGCTTTAGTGGAAATGATTCACCCTACACAAATCAAAAACATCGTCGAAAATCAAAACACTTTTACGATAGAAGTTTATGACGAGCAAGTGCAACAACAATTGGATGAACGCGGCGGTGTAGGTGACTCTATGAAATCACAAGACCCCAAAACTAAACGAACCTATTATCGATTGAAAATTCCTTCAGGCTATTATTTTAGTGGTCAACATTTGGTGAACACTTGCTGACAGGTTCAATAACGTGTTTGGTAATGTCTTGGAGAAAACCAGAAAAGTGTCACGATCGAATACCACAAAATAGCTCGTCGCCTAATGATGAAATTTTCAGAGGACAAAGTATTGGCCATTACATTTTGCCCTGAATTGTATGACATTTTGTGTGGAGACCCTAAGTTGATCAAGATTGCAATCGAAATGCCAGCCGTGACCGGTAACTCGGATTTTGCGAAATATTTTCGATTCCCTGTAGAAATGAACCAAGGACTGAATTTGATCTTTCTGTATTCCGATGTGGGACAGTACAACGTTGTGGGACACACCTCCTTACCGTTACTGCGTGTGATTCCTTTCAAAGTGGATTCTGCCACGAAGGCTGACGAGGAAGGTGAAAACACCTATCACGTTCACCGCGAATTTGTACATCCTCACTATTTGCTCGTCAGTAAGTCGTATTTCGACACTGTCAACATTACTATAAAAGGAGATCTGAGACAAAATATTCCATCCACCAAAGGGAAAGTCACAGTGAAACTCCATTTTCGAAAACGATTACTCTAACCCTTTGTCAGTCATGTATCCTGTGTACCAAAGAGTCGCTCGACAGCGAGGACATGGTTTAGGAGATATGCTAAAATCATCCTTTCGTTCGGTGGCTCCCGTTTTGAAACCGATGGTGACACGGGGATTGAACGCCTTGAAAGATGTCGCGTTGACGCAAGGTATAGAATTTCTCCAAAATGTCATCATTGACAAACAGAACCGCAAAGAAGCTTTCTTGAGAGCAGGCAAAAATGTCTTGCTTCAAACAGGCAAAGACATTTTGGGTCGACGAGAAACTCCTACAAATGCCCTAGGCGATGCCGAGTCAGGCATTCCTGCTTCCCTGACACCACAGTAAGGACAAGGCAGAAAAGGACGACGAAAACACCCCTTCAGAGGACTTCACACTCCTAGAGCTAGAAAGACTAAAAAAAGAAAACCGTCGGAGAGTTAGACGTTTTTGATCATTAAATCAGAGACAATGATGCACCGAGAGTCTTGCGCTTGTTCCAAGTCGGAACTGGATCTGTTTGTCATGCCACCCACCATGATGACGATGCAAGAATCCCAATGGGTCGAATTTCATCCCGTCTCCTCTTTGACGGATTCAGCTCCCACTGAGTTTGAAATCAAGGGACAACCCGAAGATTACATCGATCTGAATAGCAGTTACTTGTACCTGAAACTGAAAGTGATCAAAACCGAAAACACCAATCCGGGTGCCGATGCCAGAGTAGCTCCCGTCAACAATTTCATGCATTCCTTGTTCAGCGAAGTGGATTTGTACTTGAATAACAAACTGGTCAGCAGTAGCATGGATACTTACCCTTGCCGAGCGTACCTAGAAAACCTCTTGACGTATGTGTACGCTAAAGATGAACTACCTCATCGCAAACCTCAAGACCATCAAACTTATGTCATCAACACGGACGACAGTCATCTCCCAGGAACTCACTTGGTCGCTGTCTGCTTCCCTAAAGAGGATTGTGTGGAATATTTTGATTCGTATGGATTACCTCCTTTGGAAGACGACATTATCGACTTTATGAGAAGAAATACCCAGACGACACGATACAATAATGTGAAATTACAAGGCACAGATTCCATGGTGTGTGGACAATATTGTGTGTATTTTCTTCATCAACTCAGTCTTGGATATCCTTTAGAACATTTAGTGACTTATTTTCATAGTAACTCTTCTAGAAACGATGAGAAAGTAGATCGATGGTTTTGTGACCATTATGGCTGTCTTTTGTCTTTAGCTAGGAAACGTAGCGTACATCAATGGCCTCATGACTTCCATCAGAGGAAATTTCACATGATTTCACAATGTTGTCAACCTTGTAAAAAATAATTTAATTGATGTTATTGTTAATTGTTAGTGGTTCATTGTTTGTTGAATATATATGTTGTGTTTTGAAAACATGTGTCTGTCGTTTGTTTTCAAAAAAAGACTGTGAATATATGCTCTTTGACTTCTCTCTATCCCTCACCATGACATTTCGCTATCATAACGTTTCGACTCAACAAAAACCCTAGTAAGGATATTTTCTATCGCGTCCTCGTTTGAACCATATAGAACGGGTCAGTCTCCAATCTGGCCGTCCATGGTTGACTCGTCTACCTATGAACATGCCTTCCAGACTAGCTAAGCTGAACGAAGCTTACGTCAGTTTACATCGTGTCAGGCTAAACCTGATACCAAAACCTGAAGAGATAGAGAATGTCAGGATGTTAGCAATAGTCCAAGACCTAGTAGAAGAGGTTTTCAGAGAATCCCAAAAGAACAAGAAGAATGGACAGAGAAGTACAGACTTCAGAAGCAGAGAGAACAGCAACAACAACAACAGCAGCAGCAAGAACCAGACAGATGTTTTTTCGACTGCGTGTGGACACCAAAGAGTTCTCCCTCTCTTTCCGCAGAAGCAGACCGTATCGTATAGGAAAACCTACCGCCAGACGGGGACGCAATCTTAAACAGTAAAAAAGATTGCCATTACTCCCCGTCAACAAAAACAGCCCTTTTCAGGGCTACCCCAATACTCTCGAAAAGACATACTAATTCAATTACCAAAACAAATTTGTGTGTTTGTATGTTAAAAAATAGAAGTGTGTCTATAAGCACTTCGTTTCCCTGTCTAGTCCGATAGTGTATGTCTGTGTTTGTAAGTAAAAACGTTAACGTTAGTGTTTCTTTCAGGTCCGCGCATTCCATGTTTTGGTTTTGGTTTTTTTAAGGTTTGGTGAAACGGAATGTTTTCCTTCACGAACGTGCATCAAGTATATAAAGCGACGCGATTGTCAGTCTGGCTACCTGTGTTGATGTATCAACATTGAAAATGAGTAGCAGAATTGCTAAATTGCCTGAACTTCAAATACACCTGGAGTATGCCAGGCGGCTCCTGGATGAGCTAGCCATGGAGGCCATTGCCGAAAGTGCCAGACTTGAGGAAGAAGAGGAAAAAAGGAAGAAAGAAGAGGAGAAGGAAAAGAAGAGAGGGATCCTGCCACACCTCATGCTAAGACCACTGTGTGAGGTCAAACCTGAGGTGAGGACACTTCCACAAGCACTACTACCACAACGACAGCTACAGCCACAATCACAACCACTATCACCAGTACCAAGAGTCGCTGCGCCTGAGATGGAAAACTGGGAGGTGGAGGCTTTGGAGTTAGAGAGACAGCGGCAAGAATGGGAGCCGCAGCGTCAGTAACGTCATCTCCGGCTACAAAACAGAAGAAGACAGAGGGGTAGTCTTCAGAATCCCAGAAACTGAAGATTGGGAATCTGAAGCCAGTCAGCCTCCCTCTGCGCTCCCAAGAACAAACATAAATTGGGAGAAGGACTGGAGCCGACGTTGTGTGCGTGGTGTTCGCCCAGGGAGATGTCACCATTAGTCAGGTGTATTTGGAGTTCTAAAAACAGCCCTTCTCAGGGCTAACCAAATCTCTAAAAAAAAGACACTATTCAAGTTGCCAATTTGTGTCAATGTAGAGTAGTGTGACCATAAACACTCACTATTTTACTGGTGTGTGTGTGTGTGTGTGTGTGTGTGTGTGTGTGTGTGTGTGTGTGTGTGTGTGTGTGTGTATGTGTGTGTGTGTTATGCGTTCGCGTACGTTTGTGTGGATAGTAGATTGTGGTGTGTGTTATGCGTTCGAGGTCGTTTGTGTAGATAGTAGATATGGTGTGTTTTTTTCTCTTCCAGTTTGTGTGGATAGTAAGTATGGTGTGTATGTTTTATGCCTTCGCGTCCGTTTGTGTGGATAGTAGATATGCTATGTTTGTATGCGTTCGCGTCCGTTTGTGTGGATAGTAGATATTGAGTTTTTTATGCATTCGCGTTCGTTTGTGTGGATAGTAGATATGGTATGTTTTATGCCTTCGCGTTCGTTTGTGTGGATAGTAGATAATATGTGAAGTGAGTGTAAGGGATGTTTTCGTTCACGTCCGTGCTTGACTTATATAACGCGGAACGCTCGTCATTCATCATTCAAAAGAAAAATCTAACACCCTACTAAATATCCTGTCAGGCAAACAGCTCTTCCAAATCACTAATCGTACAGTGCGGGTGGCATAAACAATGGATAGATGTCTATGATATGTCAATAGGGACCTGATTATTCAGCACAGACGCCTGTCCAACCCCAAATCAAGCCGCACGCATAAAATACGCTTATCACAAAAACGGCTCAAAACATGGGACAGAGGCCTTGATATGTCGAATAGGGACCTGATTATTCAGCAAAGACATCTGTCCCCTCCAATAAATAAATAGCCGGTAACCAGGCCCACCATCTCAATCAAACTCTTATTAATATCTTTAAATTAATTTAAAAAATAAAAAAAAAAATAAAAAAAATTTAACAAAATTTTAATTAAAAAATTACAAAAAAAAAAAAATCTTCTTATATACCTCTATCTCCCCCCCCCCTTCCATGCTTCTAACTAACCCACTTACACCACTTACTCTCAACCAAAAGATGACAGTCACCCCAATAGAATTAGAGAGTCCGTACATCGGGACCATCAGGGCCGCCTCACAAGGCGTTCACATAATCAGATTAGGGAAGTACAACAGGGCCCCTAATAGACAATATAAGGTGGTCAAAAGCCCAAGCAAAAATAAATAACAGGAAATAGCCAACCTGTTGTGGGCGGATGTCTTTGAAATGTCGACTCGGGACCTGATTATTCAGCAAAGATATTTGTTCATACACAGGGCCGCCACCACCCAACTCAAAATATAATAGATATAACATAATTGCTCAGCCCAGTAGACGGATGTCCGTGAAATGTCACCTTGGGATCTGCTTACACAGCACCGACATTTGTCTCTCTAAATTAAATAAATAAGTAAACCAAGAAGTAATTATTTAAAAGCCATTCCATTATATCCATCCCATAAAACGTCCTCCACAAATTAACAACCAGTTATCACTAAACAAAGTAAAAATAAAAAGTAGGAATTGGCCAACCTGCAGTGGGCAGACGTCTTTGAAAAGTCGTTTCGGGACCTGATTATTCAACAAATCTGTCTGTCACACACAGGGCCGCCACCATCCTACCCAAAAACTCAATCAAACATAATGGCTCAGCCCAACAGACGGGTGTCCGTGAAATGTCACCTTGGGGCCTGTTTACACAGCACTGACACCTGTCTCCCCAAATAAATAAGTAAATTAACAAGCAACTAAAGCCATTCCATTTTATCCTCTACATAAAATGTTCTCCACAAATTAATAATCATTATCTTTGTTTATTAAAAAAAAAATAAAAAAATAAAAAAATATAAAAAAATTTTTTTTAAAAATTTCCTTTTCCCCTCCCTCTCTCTTTACTCAAACTAACCCTATCTAACTGTATTAATCTTAACAAACCTACCCTACTCAAACCAAAGATGACAGCCATTCCAATATGAGTTCATAGTGACCCCAAACCTAGTCATTATAAGGTGATCCGAACACCAGGACCATCAGGGCCCACCGCACAAAGTGGCAACGTAAACATAAATTAGAAACAGCATTAGGGCCCCAAATAGACACATATAAGATGGTCAAAACCCTATGATCATCAGGCCCCGCCGCACAAGGCGGAAAATAACCACTTTACATATATATTCGGTCCCAATATCACATGTTAGCTATCCGCAAGAACGATAGGCCCCATAAATGATAAAGTATGTTATACCAGACCCTAAAAACAACAGCTGATATAAGGCGGTCTAAGACCAGGACCATCAGGGCCAGTCACACAAGGTGACAAATGATAAAATAAATAGCATACAAATGGCTGTCGTCTGAGGCACCTGCTTAATACTAACTATTGCAAAACAGCACAGAGTATATTCCAAATTTCAGAACTTTTGAAGAACTTTTCAGCCAGATCCATAATTAAATTATCCAAATTCAAAACACGTGTAAAGAAGAAAAAGTTAGGCCAGCACCCAGGAGTCAACGAGTGCCTTCCGGTGGATCTACCCCTGCCTTCCTGCCCTTTTTCCTCCCTTGACCGGACATCAAATTAACGGCGTGCAATGCACGCATAAATATCATACCTAAAACACATGAGAGTGTGCTGGAACGACTCCCACTCATTACTCAATTTGGTAGAAGCAGACTGCAAACATGAGTGCGTGTTGGGTTAATTTCCCACTCATGAAAACCTTACATTCAGGTAGCTTAGAACTCATAGTTCTGCAACCTGACGGCTAAATTTAACAGCACTCCTTGAGTGCATAAACGCCTGGGGTATGTGGCTCTAATTCATTTCCCCAGGAATAAATTTATCATCCTGCTATGCAGGAATAAACCAGTGGTACATGTACAATTGTACGAACACCACTTAAATTCAATATCATCATCATCAGTCTGGCTACCCACGTTGACTAGTCAACACCTATCAAAATGGATGTATTTAACCAATTTGAAAGACAGTTGGTACTGGATGATGTATGGATCATACGTACTGGATAGGCTTGAAAAGGAATGGAGGTTCCCAGGCAGCCAAGACTTGGTGACCAGACTGAAAGTAGCCAGTTATGAATTACAAGGGATGATAGTGGAGGAAGCGGAAAAGTTGAGAGGCTTCATCCAACTTAAATATGTAAGAGTGGGAACCTTGAAACAGGTTATTGATATTGTTATAGAAGTCAGATTTTTTTGGAAGACATATTCCATTTAACCGAGTGGCCTTCTGTTAAAAAAGGCTTAGACGGTTTAAAGAAAGGAGAAGACATCATGTAAAAGGTAATGGGAGAAAAGGTGAAGAAAATAAAAGAGATAAGGACAAAAGAGAGAAAGGAGAAGGAAAACCAAAAAAAAGAAAGAGGACATTGACAGACTGAATAAAAACTGGATGAAAATACAACAAAAATTTAGAGCCATGGAGCATCCAGACTGGATAGCAGAAGAAGAAAATAAGAAGAAGAAGAAGAAGAAAGGAATAATTGGAAAATTAAGAAGCTGGTGGAAGAACTGGAGAAAATAGGGAAACCCAAAGGCCCTTTTCTGGGCCACTTTCATATGCCTCGAAAAGATTTATTCTTTCTTGCCTAAAACAAAATTTTATTCGATTGTATAATTTATGTTTAACTCCCAAAAACATTATTCTCTTACCTAAAATTTTTTTAGTCGGTTGTATAATTTGGGTAGGATAGATTGATGTTCATCAATCTATGGAAACGGACGCGAATGCATAAAACATACTATACTATCCACTGACACGAACGCGAATGCATAAAACTTTGTATAGAAATGAAACAGGGGGCATGACGTCACGGTACTTGCTACATTGTTGCAAGTGTCCAGTACCGTGACGTCATCCTACCTGTTCAAATTCCCATTGTCCGTATATCGTCCCAGGGTGATATTTTGTCCGTATATATTGAATGCATTCGAGAGACCCGTTCCTGACCAAGAAGAACACATTCCTGCGTCAGTCGAACAATGAGAACGTTGCGCACTCGATCACAGCTCTCGAATTAGTAGAACGCACTACAATATGGCGACTCTGAACGACGCTAAGGTCTTATTGCCAATTTGTGAAGAGTTTTTCGCGATAGAAGGAGAAGAAACTGACTTAGTGTATAAACTTGACGATATTATTTTGCTTGGCATATTAGCTCGACGAGATGATGTGGCCAAAGTGAATTGCTTTGCTGAGGAAATTATACCTAATATGGACGACCACGAATTCCGTCGACATTTCAGGATTGGGAAAACTGTTTACAACTTGTTATTCGCAGAGTTTGCGGATGCTATGGTCAGGAAAGACGGAGGACGGGATGCAGTTTCTCCCGCTAAACAACTGCTAGTGCTTCTGTGGCATATTAGTAACTTAGAAAGCGTTAGAGAGACTGCGAACCTATTTGGCATTTCCCCTAGTACTGCCCAAGGCTGTATTCATTCCGTCGCCAAGGTTATTGCAGACAGTGCTAACAAATTTATTAAATGGCCTGATTATGACCGCCGTCAAGAAATTGTGGCTTCATTTCAGGCTGTCAGTGGTATTCCCGATGTTGCAGGGCTGATTGATGGCACACATATTCGATTAGTCAATCTTGTGGCTGGGGAATGAGACTATATTAACAGAAAAGGCTTCCCATCAGTACAGCTACAGACTGTTGTAGACGACAGAATGCTTATAACTGATACATTTGTTGGCTGGCCAGGATCAACACATGATGCAAGGGTTCTCAGAAATCCCCCTTTGTATGAGAAAGCAGAAAACACTCACATCTTGAGGCAAGAGTTTCTAGTCGGAAATAGTGCTTATCCTGCTTATCCTCTAAAGATATGGCTACAAACACCTTTCCGGGACAATGGCCACTTGACTGCTCAGCAACGGAGATACAACTGAGCCGTATCAGGAATCAGGCAAACTGTAGAAAGGACCATTGGTCACCTAAAAGGTCGATTTAGGCGTTTGACTGCACTTCACTGTACTGATGTTGAAAAAATTTTGTAATCTTGTTATGGCAGCATGTGTACTGCATAACTTGTGTATTTTAACAGATGATGATATCCTCATTTTCATCAACATGGAAGAGGCAGAGGATGCCAATCAGTACCATAACATTTTTCAAAATGCAGTAATAGGAGAACAAAGGAGAAATCAGCTCCTTAACTTATTCTGAACTGGGATTGAAGCTAAAGTCAAGTCCATACATATAAATAAATATGATCAGGTATAGCTGACCTATGTACATTGTGAACAATTATGCCTGTCTGACAACAAAAACTTAGTGGCTCATCATTATGTTTAGTTATTACAGGATAAGAGTAAGACTATTGATTATTTCTGTTTTCAATAAAGCACAACTGAGTGTAATTGTCATAAGGTGATATAAAGTTGTCTTATAACTTCACGAGTATGTTTCTTTTGTAGTGACCTATCACTCTCAGTGGCCTAGCAAGAAATTCTGAGTGCGCCCCTCCCCCCCAATAAAGGCTGGGGACCCCACCAATAAATAAGGGGTTTGTTTAGAATTTAGGGTGCCCACATGACCTGGGCCCCCAGCAGTTCCGTGTTTTGCTTGGGAGGTTGCTACACCACAGATCACAATCGTGTAAAAAAATGTGGTTTCAATCCATAAAGCCCTGCAACAGTTATTGAGCAGAACAAAATTCACAATATAGTGACAAGATGGATGCATATTGGTAAAACTGTTTTGCCTCACCATATAATGTGGTAGGGCTACTTAAATGGTGGATAGACCTGCATAAAATTATATGGTCATGCTATAGAATATGATGGTGGGAATACATATCATGCTTATTATACCTGTCAGCATCTTTTCAAAAATATAAACTTTTACATACAAATTCTCATGTCATTGGTCTTGTCTTGCGATATGAAACATCCAAATTAACATAGAGTTTTTCTTGATACTAATGCAGTCAACAAAGTCAGTTTATGATTTTAAGACTCATATTTGTTATATATAGATTAATGAAATAGCAATGATTGATGGATGTTATATATAATTCAGTATAATCTGCAACTGCCTAAATGAATACAAGACAGAAATAGTTGTTTTTTCATATTTTATTACAACAAAATAAATAACATCTTTAATAAGATGTGTCAAAAAGTATTTCAATTACTGCTATCTGAAAAATGAATAACACTGAAACTAAAACATGTAAGGTTCAAGTAATTTTCCGAATGTAACTCAAAATTGCTTTCACATACACATTTCATCATAAGAGGCTGCAATTGTCAAATGAATTCTAAATTGTAGGTCTCTACATAGATTAAATACAGATTCTAAAAACAAAACAAAATCTCATATTCTGGATACCTTTCCACGTAGACTTGTAAATAACAATCAAAAAAACTATTGCAAATATAAGAAAATCTGCAAGGACCTGCCTGCTGGATCTGAAAGCCAACAGGAAATGAAAATAAAATGCTGATATCTCAAATGGACTAGTATCTAAATGAAACAATAACTTGTGTTTCATTACAAATAAAAAACAATGCACATTAAAAAATGCAAAATTGTAAAAAAAAAAATGAATCCCTTTCCAATAACTGTATTAATAACAATATTTAATATAAAGAAGACGGCGCCATCTGTATCCTGTGTTCCGCCAATAATGTATAGTAAGGAAAATGAAAGATCTGTAATTGGAAAACAATGTATTATAATATTTGGGTGGGAAGTATGAACATTAAATTTAAGTCCCCTACTTGATTGAAAAATATTTAAAATTTTCACACCCTATCTTGACGCAAATGAACAAAATTCCAAGTAGAATGAAAATCCCAGGCCTTCTCTCCTTTCCCAAGGGAATGAAACAGTTGCTTCATTAAACATCTGTTTTCTTGCACTGTAGAAATAAAACTATCACGGATAGATGGAACCCATCTCTATAACCACTGCCAACTTCACAACTTCTTGTAAAATAATGGTGCATTATATGATTTTAACATAACACAGACAAATTGGACTCCATATGCAATGTCCTGTCATAAAGATGAAGAAAGTATAATCTCAAACAATATATTTCAATTTACCAGCTAGTAATAAGATCACTTTATTTGTAATCACTAATACTGTCAGTGAAAATCCTCATCAATATCATCACTGTCTAATATTCACTCTCATGATGTCATTCTGCTTATGGTTTTTTGTTCTGCAAAATATCTAAAAGCCGGTCAAATCTTGCTAATCTTTGGTCTTGTTGTTCTTGTAGAAACTGCTCATGCCTTCTCATTTCATTTATCTGCCTCTCACTATGTTCTTTCAAAAATTCCAGAATAGAGTTTCCCTTCCGCTTTTGCCGGCCAGCAACTTTCTTCTTTTTAGGGACAGGAGGAGCTACAGACTCAGAACCTAAACTGTCACTTTCCAAGTTGGTATCTTCTTCATCCTTGTCTTTACAGACTGACAGATCTGCAGAGGATGCATCAGAAGATGACGACTGACCTGATGAATGCAAAGTAAATGTTGGTTGGGTACTTGGTTTGTTGCCAAACAACTGATTCATTTCTCCGAAATATTTACAGGTTTTTGGATATTCACCAGTTTTAGAATTGTGATCCACTGTTTCCATGTAACTTCTTTTCAGAGATTTCCATTTGTTTGAGCACTGGCCACCACTCACAGTATATCCTTGTTTTTCCATTTCTGCTGCTATTGAATTCCATATCTGAGCATGCATTTTGCTCTTTTTGAAGAGCTCATCCTTCTCTAAGCGTAAAGCAAACAGCAAATCTGTCTCTCCAGATGTCCAGACCTTGGGTGTTTTCTCTGAAGGAAAAAAACCCTAAATAATTTTCACCGTTACCCCTAACTGTTCTGCTATATGAAGAGCATATTGAACATCATGACTGTCGACCAGAGTGCACTGAAAGCTTCTAAGAGAGAAATTAAGAATCGCTTTATAAGTATGGGTACTGAGTTTGATTCCAGTTACATCCAAATGTTGCAACTTTGGAAGGCTTGCTGCCACCTCTTGAACTGTTGTTGCTGAAAGACAGTTGAATGATAAATAGAGGTATTCAAGGTTTTTGCTGCCTTTTAGAAAATTCAAACTGCTATCTACAATTAAAGAGGAGCTCAAGTCAAGTACTCTCAATGCTTTTACAGCGGACACAAAAGAAACATCATGTACTGGGCAACTTTCCAAATACAATTCTTCCAAACTACGAGCACTTTTCAAATTTTGTAAATAGTTATTAAATTCCTCTATGTCAGTGCATATTATATGGCTTGATAAATTCAAGACACGAAGAGAAGAGCATATGCGAAGACTTAAAATAAATTCCAGTATATCCATGTTTATGTTTACTACATCTTCAAATATCACTTCTTGTACCAAATGATAGCATTCAACTATCTGTCTAGACGATTGTTGATGAATATAACAGTTGTTAGTAAATCATGGACTCCGGTGTATTGCAGAATCCTAACAAGTATTTCTATGGGCAGGCTCATTAAACCTACAAAAGAAAACATTGTTGAGAGGACTCTGCAAATAAATATTATTTATTGGCAGAAGTGGTAATGGTAACAAAAAGGACACGTTTAAAGGTCAAAATCATTTCAGATTTAAGCTACACACTTCCTTTTATTTTGTACAAAAGTATTACATAAATTAATGTCAAAGAAACCGATGTGATTGCTAAGATATTTTGACTATATAATAAGTGAACCCATTAAGCTGAAATTTTACTTTATTCCCAAACTTATCTTGACATCTATATTTTGACATACCATTGTTTGATAGCTCTACATCAGCAACACATGACATGTGATTTGTAGCTGAAGATTTCAGACTAGTAGCTGAAGATTTTTGACATGTCCCTGGGTTATGTGATGACATCACTTCATTCAAGATTTTGGCAGCAAAGCTGCTGTCTGCAAAGTATAAATAAAAGCATAATAAATGCAATGTTTCAAACTGTCAATGCTAGCAGTCTATAATTCTTACTAGTTGCTAGAACAGGTATCTGGAAATTCCTCTAAAAAAATCCATTTAAGTGCAGTGAACTGTGGTGAATAATGTAACATTGCAGTCTGGATATACAATCTACAAGCATGAATCATACATGCAGTATCAATAGAAATGCATCTCAGAGCGATCACATGCAAAGTGAACTGACTATTTAGGTTTGGTACTCTCTCTCTCTCTCTCTCTCTCTCTCT
>JAECUM010014773.1:0-79186 GCA_016617855.1 Megalonaias nervosa | reverse complement strand
GGGCAAATATATGTATTTGTATGTGATATAAATAAAATATATGTACAGTATGTACGCTGTATCAATGATATACCACTCGTTGTATAAATTTTTCATTAAAAGGAAGCTCAGCAAGCTTCGTTTCCTTTTAATGAAAAATTTATACATCTCGTGGTATATCATTGATACAGCGTACATACTATACATTATATATATATATATATATATATATATATATATATATATATATATATATATATATATATACATACACAGACACAGACACAGATACAGACAGATACACAGACACAAACACACAGACACATACACAGACAGACAAACAGAGACCCACTAACAGATACACAGACACACACACACACAGAAACAGACACACACAGATATACACAGACACACACAGATACACATGCACTGACACACACACACTTGCACACAAACAAACACACACACAGACACAGAGATGTACACAGACACAGACACAGACACACACAGACACATACACAGACAAAACTACAAAGACACACACAAACACTAACATAAATAGACACACACATACACACAAGTTCACAGAGACACACACACATACACACACAGACAGACACAAAGACACAGACTCACAGACACAGACACAGACATAAAGATACAGATTCAAAGACAGACACACGAACACAGACACACAGACACAGACATACACACATACACACAGACAGACACACAGACACACAGACAAAAATACAAAGACACACAGATACAGACACTCACATACAGACAGACACACTGATACACACACAGACACACACAGACATACAGATACCGACACACAGACACGGACAGACAGACACAGACATACACACAGACAGACATACAAACACAGAGAGACAGACACAATTAACACAGACACACACAAAGACACAGACACACAGACAGACACACAGAAACACACAAAGACACACACAGACACACACAGACACACACATATACAGACACACACAGACACGCGCACATAGACACACAGACACACACACGGACACACTCGCAGACACACACACAGACACACACAGCAACACAGACACACACTGACACACGCACTGACACACAGACACACACAGCAACACAGACACACACTGACACACGCACTGACACACAGACACACAGACTCACACCGAGACACACAGGCTCACACACACTCACACACAGACACACACACAAACACAGACACAGACACACACACAGACACGCATACAGACACACATACAGACAGACAGATACAGACACACACAGAGACACACAGACACAGACAGACAGACAGATACATAGACACACAGACACACACAGAGATACACAGACATACACACGGTTACTTCTCTACAGAGAACAGGTGTGACTTCATGTCAATGTTATTGCACACACTTACGTAACCATGACATCTTGAATAGTTCACACAATTTACTTCATAGAAAATCATAACGTCTATATTAAATAACTGAAGGAACTTTCTATTAGTCTTTAAAAGCCAGTATAAATATGAACATAATCAATACATCTCAAAAATGATTTCATAAATTTTATATGAAAAGACTTAAAAACGATGCCAATATTTATCAAATATTTCGTTCATTTTATATACCATGTTTACTGAAAAATACTTTATAATCTGTCGACAGGTAAACATATCACTTTATTTGAATCTGATTGGTCCAAATGTGTCAATTAAATTCTTGCGCATTATTCTCATTAAAAATGGTTACGACAGTGGGAATCTCCTTGCCTCACCTTCTCGAACCTTATTTTTGTCACTATTAGTATCAACATTATGGAGGCCGCATTTCCAATCACTGGGATTTGAACAATTTAACTGACGTAGAATTCTTCGAATGCAAAATATCAACTAGAATATTAGAATATTGTTATTATCGGATGGAGAAAGTTTTGTACCGCAACTCAAGCACCAGCGATGTTTAAATATCATCCTATTGGAATAAAGAAACTCACCTCTCTTACTAAAAAAATGTCGACGAATGCTGCTCTCCCAACGTAAAAGCTACAGCATTATTTCAAAACAACAAAAAAAAAAAAAAAAAAAAACCAACAAATTAATGCAAATATCCTGTCACAAAAACAATAAATATGTAACTACTATTATTCTGTAGGGTATAAACAATGATCTGTGCATAATAAATACTTAGTAGTGAAAAGCAGTCTATTAGAATGAGTTGCAGTGGAAAAAAACATAATTCTCAAAACACAACCCCTCTATTTAAACAAAAAAAAAGGAAGAAAACAAGTTTTACCTACCAAAAATATAATTCCCAGCTGTACAGAGTTATAAAACATTTCTCGATATTATTCAAAATGCTAAATAAAAGAATTTTCATGCCTTAATCTGGCAGCTCTAAATGTCCAGGTTTTAGCTCCTGTCTATAGCAATCGTACATGTGACTACCAACGTTTTACTCTGCATATACAGACTATGTCAAGTATCATTAAGTGCACGAGCTTCTCACCTGGTGAGAACTATTACGCCACTATCATGGTCATATTACTTACACGAGTTTGTATTCTACAGTTAACAACATCGGATAATGCTTTTTTACCACAGTCGACTTCAGATAATATATTTTCTGGTCTTTATTATATCTAAAATCTAAACTTATTTAATGCTGCCTATATTTTTTTATTGTTTTCTTGTATTATATCTCTGTTCTTTATTGTATTTTTTTGTTGTTACTTGCATCATATGAGGAACGAGCAATTCGACCGCTGATCATATTAGAATGATGATGTAGCCAACCCATCCAGTATTTGATAGCTTATGAAGCAAACAGCTTCGTCACTGTAAGATGAAAGAAAAAAAAAACCCAAACAAACAGCGAGAGGGAAAGAGATAATTGTTGTTATGGGGTTTAAGGACAATTTTCAGCACAAGACAGGCTATACATGGCGGGCAGTAGAACTGGTGGAGGACGAACCCTGGATAAAACCCCGTAAGAACTACCAATTCACTAGTAGCTACTGGCAAGAATAATCGCGTACCCACATTTGCCGAGCCCCGGGATTCAAACCCACGCAGACAAAGGTGAGATGACAGTGGTCTGGAATGGCAAGCGCGTTAGACCACTCGACCACTCGACCACTCGGGACCCCTGAGAGAGATTATATCAATTGATCTGGCATAGAGTGACATTATATATTACAAATACATAATATACTAATGATTCTTTCTTTTCCGATTTGATTGCAATATATTTTTCTAAGTTATGGTGGTCTTCAAGAAATATTTTCGACTAAGATCTTCTTACATCCCTTTTCATTTTATATATATATATATATATATATATATATATATATATATATATATATATATAATATTTTCGACTATGATCTTCTTACGTCCCTTTTCATTTTACATATATAAATGTAATATTTTCGACTATGATCTTCTCACATCCCTTTTCATTTTACATATATGAATGGAATATTTGACTATGATCTTCTCACATCCCTTTTCATTTTACATATATGAATGTAATATTTGACTAGAAGCAAACCCCAAAAACAACTAAAAACCCCAAAGAAACAAAGGGTGCTTATATATTCCATCTGTATTAGTACATTAGTACAACATTACAGTCTTGCACCTGGCACAGTCTCTATGTTCACTTTATTCCGAATCCAGTGGGACACTTCAATCCACAGCATATTTATTATATTACAAATATATCTTCCCAAAACAAATGCATTATTGTCTCCGGGAATTTTTTCCAAAATAACATTTTTTTTTTCTTAAAAAAATAAATTCAGTTATAGTACATATTTAATTTGTATTGGATATTAGTGTTTTAATTATTTTATTTGTTATTTCATTATATGCTGCTGTAATGTAACATTGTATGTTGGACTTAACCTTGTCTAAAAGCAAGTTTATTTTCTACTTGACCTGAATCATTGATCTTTTTTTATTAACCTGTAAGGGCAAGTTATTTCTGATTGCTACGAATTGAAAAATAAGAAAGAGAATCAAGACAGACTTATTCCAAATGATCAAACTTCTCAGAGATCAAGGTCGCAGTTATGTATTGAAAGCAATACATTTGTTGAGACAAATAAACCCATTTATGATATTATTATGGAGAATTATAAACCATTCATGTCGAAGGGTTCAATAGCACGCATGAGTGATTCTGCCAGTCATATTGGTAATACAATTTTAAGGGACGCGGATGCTTCTCGGAGTCTTTAATTATCAGGTAGTTTGTCTCTTTCTGAGAAGTCTTCTTCTAATGAGAGTGCTCTTATTCAGGGAGTAGAGTGCGACTTTGTTAATGTTCATTGTGTAAATTTGTCATCAGATTTGGTCTCAGGGCTCGTGACAGTTGGGACTGAGTCGTCTTTACCTACTGAGGGCGTTCATTTATTCCTAGGAAATGACCTAGCTGTAGATAAGGTTGTGGTTCATCCATTTGTAACTGACACGTCTAATTTGGATCGGAAAGGCAATCCAATTGAAACAGAAACACCTGATTGTCCCAGCTTGTGCAGTTACTAGTGACATGGCAAAGAAAGCTCTTGAGAATGATGTTCATCAGGAAATTATTTCTTTAGCTCATATGTATTGGTCAGACTTTTGATGAATGATGTCATTTGTTTAGATCAATCAAAGGTATTGATCACAATGATCCTCTTTTAACTACTCATTCTTTTTATTCTAATCAGGATGACAAACGACAATCACTTGTCTTTGAACAGAAAAAAGAAGTCCCGAGATCTCATGTTTGTTTCAGAGGGCTATTAGTGAAACTGAAGCCACATAAGTAACTGTTTAATATTATGTTACAAATGGGAAACTTATGAGAAATGGAGACAACATGGGGTATCTGCTGGTGACGAGTGGTGACAGAACTATCAAACTGTATCTCCAAAGTCGTATAGACAGGAAGGTATTAGTCTGGCCCATGAAACAATCTTGGCTGGTCATTTAGGGATCAATTAGACTTTTCAGAAGATTTCGAATTACTTTTATTGGCCAAAAATTAAAAGTGATGTTTGTAAATACTGCAGATCTAGGAAAACCCAATCAGAAGATACCTAAGGCTCATCTACAACTATTCTTGCATTTGACGAACCATTTAGCAGAATAATGGTAGATTGTGTCGGTCCCTTAACTAAGACCAAGTCAGGTTACCAATACTTGTTGACCATAATATGTGTGTTCACAAGATTCCCAGAGGCAATTCCTTTGAGGAATATTAAACTAAAACAACAGTAAAAGTTTTGATAAAGATTTTTGCTCAGTTTGGCCTTCCCAAATATGACAATCTGATCAAGGTTACAATTTTATGTCTGGAATGTTTCAGCAAATTATGCATGAATTAGACATCCAGCATTTCAAGTCAAAAGTGAGAGAACTTTTCAGTCTGATATTACTCTGTCTCTCTTGCTCACTCTTCAAGATTTTCTTCCGATTAGGTATTATGTTCCTTATATAGTTAAGAAGAACATTAGTGAGCTAAATTACAATATTAGTACTCCTGGGATGTAATTATATTAACGTAGTACAAGAATTTGGATACAGACAGCCAGGTTAATCATGCAATCAGTGTAATTGTACCTGTCCCACACACTGAGGATTTAACTGAGATAGCTATTACTTGAATATGAGCAGATGTTCCTCCACGAACAAATAAAATCTACCATGATATTGAAATTATAGATTTCACACATGTGAAACAGCATCCGTAGAGGATGAACCCTCTCAAACAGGAATTTTGGAAAAAAGAATTTCAGTATTTGCTGGAGAATAATTTCATACAACTAAGTAATGTGGAGTTTACCATATATACTTGTACCGAAACCAGATAATACTTTCCGCATGTGCCCTGACTAAAGAAAGGTGAACAGTGTGACCAAAACAGATTCATTCCAATTGTCAAGAATCGATGACTGCATTGACAAAATTGAAAATGCAAAATATTCACCAATTTTGACCTTCTGAAAGGATTCTGTCAAATTCCACCGACAGAAAGGGGATGGAAATTTAGACGTTTGTGACTCCAGATGGACTTTGTCAATATAAAGAAATGTTGTTTGATATGAAAGGTTCGCCTTGTACGTTTAACGTTTAACTAACATAAGTACATCTGGTCTAGATAACTGTGATCTTTACATCGGATATGTCATTGTCTACAACAACACCTAGAAAGATCACTTAGAGACAATTTGGAAATTCTTTGACACACTCACTAATGCAAATTTGACAATTACTTTATCTAAACGTGAGTTTTATCGTGTTGTGTTACATTTCTAGGACATTTCGTGGGACAGGGGCATGTTAAACCTATAGATGCTAAGGTCAAGGCTATCTCTGAATTCCCTGTGCCTATCAGTTAAAAGAAACTAATGCGATTCTTGGGTATGACTGGATACTATCGGAAATTTTGTTGCAATTTTTCCATAATTGCAAAACCTGTAAAAAACTAATACATAGCTAAAATAATCTTTGTGTGTATGGGTTTAATATCAGGATCATTATGAATAGAAGTAAACATGTTTATTTGGGTCTGGGTCTAGGTGATTATGTTATTAGGACTACCCTACAATTTACATGGCGTACCTGCAATTTAGATTACCATCAAGATTCCTTTTTACTTTTTTTTATATCAAACTCGATAATAAAAAGATCTTACATTTGTCAAATCTCCAAGTCCGCAACATTCCTCTGATATTATTCTTATATTTGGCAATTTATTTTCAGTGTGTAAGTATACATTTCTCACAGATGAAATGCACCATGTTTTGTTACCAGAGGAAAAGGTGTTGATAAATAACACCAATAAATCAAGAAAAAGTACATGTCGATTAAGTGATTTTGATATATGCCAGGAAAATATCCACCCTGAACTCTCTCTAGACTTGAAGGGACTACAGTATTCAAATGTCAATCCAAATGTATGTAACTAACTTTGAGAATTAACTATTCATATGATACTAAAATACTGAAGAAAACAAAAATAATAGAAAATAAATATATTAAAAAGACCCAAAACAAAGTCAGCAAAACAAATTAAACAACTAGAGGGAGAGGTGAACTGTCGGCTAAGTGACTCATTGCATGACAGGTGACTAACACTGGTGCACTTGGCTTAAAATAAATAAATAAATACATCCGGCATTATACGCGAAAATAGAATAATCGCAAGAAAATATTATGTAACAAATATATATATTGTTATCTGTTAATTTGATATTTATATCTATATTTAGTGTTAGATACATAGTTATAGCATTCGGTATCAAACTTTATAACGTACAGACATACAGGAAACAGCTCCAAATAGAGAGGTGTTGCAAAGTGAAACTATCATGAACAAAAATGTAAGCAAGAAAGAAAAAGATAAACGCAAACAAGTGAGACAAACTATGATGTCTATCTAGAGTACATATAGTCTGCGGGAAATGCACCTCTATAAAAGTGTAGTAGAAAGTAGATACTGTTGTTTAATATACCGTGTTAGAGTTTAGACTTTAACTCTATAATGTTTCTGATACATCTAATATATTATATGTAATGTCAATGAATCTCAAAATAGACACGTTTTCAACAAATGTAGTTTAAAGATATATCTACCTATGACAACAAGGTTCCACTAACTATATTTTACAAACATTCAATCTTACAATCGTAGAAAAAATTGATGCGAATTATTCATAAGTTTAAGAAAAATATCCAGTTCAAAATTATTTGTTGCTGCCGCTCGCTTTGTCGTGTTGAAATCAATATAACACCTTAACCAAGCCTTCAGCTTGAATTTCACAACACCGACAAGGCGAATTTTAACTAGCCATAATCGCAAGTCTAGTCAGTGTCCCAGAAGTTTGCAGTAAATTACGAAGCAGATTTTGTCCATCAAATTAGGAATCAATTATGTCATATTGCTATTGCCGACGCCTAGCTTTTTCCTTAAGCTCTGCGGAATAAGATCTCAGCATATCATCATCAACTAGCATAACGTCTGCTGCTGAGAAGTAGTCGTTGTGTGCGTCATGTAGTCCAGCAGCAAATCCACTTCGAGAACGTAGACTATGTCGTCATCACTATGCAATATCTTTTCTGTAAACGTTTTTGGAGTGATTCAGGAGAAATCGCCCATAAGAAGCTTCTGCAAAAAGGTCCAGCTATACAAGTTATCAGATTGATGTGCTTTATTGTCTGCGTTTCTTCGAATCCTGACTTATATTTTTGTTGACTACAGCGGATTCCTTTTCTAATAAAACTATTCAGTCAATATCAGTAAGCAAATTAAGTCAGATTTGCAACAACCTGAGCGCATTTTTCCAGGAAAGCTGATGGCAAGAATAATAGCAAGAAGGATTCAGCGTGTAATATGAGATCACGAAATGTTTCAAACAGCAGCAGCACGTCTGACTGCACTCGTTCCAAAACTTACAGCGTTGTTGCAGTCTACATCTGAAATATTTACACTGTCCAAATTGCTGTGGAATTCTGCTTTTGTGGCAGCGCTGTCTCATCAAAGTTTTCCTACGACGTCATGTAGTCATAAGGATAAATAAATTTTGCGAGTTAGCATACCGAGCTTATCGATACAAAATTATTCCGCAAATATATTTAAATGATGTTTTATTCTTAACCACCATCTCAAATGCTTAGCTTATTGTTAACACGGACGCCATTGTATAAATAATAAAAGAGAGAGAATGTCTCTCAATATTTTATTATTTTTGTCTGGCATCATATCGCTCACAACATTGACACAATAAGATGTTCTTCGTTAGAAAAAACCATGAAGAAACGATCTACTTTAGTACTTTATGCCCATCTGCTTGTTGTATTGGCCATTCATCCTGAAGTAATGGCCGTCCTTGGTGATGTCTTGCAATTAGAGCAAATTCACTTCGCGCTCAGACGCCGCTGAAGAAATATGTAGTTGATACTTGCTTTTGCGGTTTCGAACACCAAGCATATTTACTGATACATTATTTAGTCTCTGCCATTTTGACATATCATTCGCTTAAACAGGAACACGTGTCCCCAAAAATTTAAACGTACTTTGAATGGCGACATAGTCGCTCACTCTGTTTGGATATTTTGCTATAGGATACAGTCCAGATAATGCAGACCACATGAGGCATTTTGTGTCATTATTTCGTACGTTTATTCTGCTTTGGCTGACTTTGATATTTGCGGTGAACTGTATTTTGCCGTGATTATCTTTATTTTATTTTTATATACGTCAGGTAGTATCCAACATGAGCCCTCGAGTAGGATTGAATCGATACTGTCCCAGAGCAATCGAACAGCGATTTTAATATAAACGTTACCTTGTCAAGTGCACTCACTGAATTAGAAATGAAATGTGCTTCAGTTCATGTATCATATCTCATTGTAAACACCATGCTGACGCCAACAAAAAACGTTATAGCACGATGCATACGATAATCATCTGACAAGATCTTTCTTATATTAAATTCCTGGGTCGCATTTAAATGCCATATGGCAGCAGCTTGCGCTGCCGCATTACAGGTGCTTTGTCGTAGCCAGCAAAGAACCTCCCCTGGAGAGCGTAGTTCATGTTTGTGGTCGTTATTTTGTTTCTTTAATTGATTATTCATAGCACCGTGAACAACCTGTTTTTCTTGGTAACAGCCGTGAACATCCGCAACTTATTTCCGTAACGGATAAAAAGTTGGTCAGGGGATCACAGCTCACATAGCTGATGTTTTGGAAGTAAACATTTGGTTAAAAACCTCATGTTTTTAACCATGCAGATTTCATCATCTGTATTTCAAGACTTCCTGTAGGAGACTGAGCAGTAAGATCCATATTAGGATTTGTATGTAAGTTTACGTAAGCTTCGAACAGTATTTAAGGCTGCCACCAGTAGACGTTTGTAATAAAAGAATATATCTGATATAATATATAACTTTTTTTGATAAGCTTTTGATTGTTCGTGATTGCGACGAATATAGTTATGTTGAGAACACCTACCTGAATTATCATACAGTGATATACACCAGAACCTATCACATTAGAAATAAGTTTGCGCAATTTAAATTGCCGCATGAAGAACTGGTGCGATTTTACTAAATGTTTTCACATGTTCGTCAAGTTAAACTTGCCAGGACGACATACATTAAGTTCAGTTGCATGCATAGTAATCATGATCATTTTCTGCATCAGCATTTGTTATAGTCCACTTCACTTCGACATCTGCCATTAAAACGTCAAAATGAAATATATGATACACGTTCGCAAATTCGTTGAATGATATTTGAGTTCTGGTATCGACGTCGATATGTGTTTGCTTTGCTTCTTGACGCATACGATATGCCCTAGAATAATTTTTTGATTGAGCTCAATAAACTTGCATTCGAGTTCACGCTCTGGATACCGTCTGGCTTATTTCTTGATTTTCGTCTTGTGAATAGTAATTATGATCACTATGTAAACGTAAATGTAAACGTATGCTTTGACAGTTGTTCCATGAGGCGTCGTATACCATTCCTTTATGGCTGGTGGTGGTGCTTTTTAATTTTAATTGGACTCCAGTTAAGTACTTTTTCAGGTACGGCTAGCTTTTGTGGTACAACTTGTGGCAGTACTCCCTGTGGCAGAGTTTCTACCTGTGTGTATAATCATTTCAAAATCCTTATTGTTATACTGCTCCTCGATTTCTCGTTTTATATTTATTTATTGTTGCCTAAGACCATGAATCAGCTCTTTCGTTTTTCCCAAGTTTTGGTATAATCGCAGGAATTTCTCGTTGTCCATTTCCGCACCTTCTGTTAAATTTTGTTCTGTACTTCTGGCATCTCCTACTCTTCTAAGTATCACCTACTCTAGCAGTCGTCCTAGTTAGGACTCATATATATGTAGCAGTTTGATAGTCTCATCCTTCTATTAATTCCTTCTAGCGCAGAAACCTCTGGAGTCAATGTCTCAGACAGTTGTATTAGAGCATTCTCTTGCGTCTTTTCAATTTTAAGTAAAGCACCTTGCTGTTATTCGAAAGTATTCATAAACAAATTTTGCGGCCTGCTGTTTTTTTGTTATAGGTCTAAATAATTGTTCTGCTACGACCACGGAAATATTTATTAGCCAGTCTTTGCTGCAAGAATGTGACCACATTGTTAATACTGTAATCACAACTGTAGATTTATCTTTTGGCTCCTCTACAAGGACAAATAGCATTATACATTATGTTTGTACAAAATAAAGATTCGGCTTTTTCGCAGCCATGTATGTTGTCTTTCTTTTATGGCAATCACAATATGCATCATATTCTTCTACGGACAT
Organism: Megalonaias nervosa; assembly: GCA_016617855.1. NCBI lineage: Eukaryota > Metazoa > Mollusca > Bivalvia > Unionida > Unionidae > Megalonaias > Megalonaias nervosa. The sequence goes on along the minus strand of JAECUM010014773.1, from coordinate 67,878 downwards.
AATTTCTTCTGGTTCCAATATTTCTAACATAGACATCTTGATTTGGTCAAGCAGCATCAGAGCCACTTACGCGTCAACGTCGCTGTGTTTTGTACATTACTTGGCTGGTATTGTTAGGATTCGGATAGATTGTTCCAGGAACTGTGTGCATATGGTGTTTGCTGTTGGTGGTAGTATAGTTCGCAAGCTTAATAAGCTGCTGTTTGAGGAGAAGCACGATGAGGAAGGATTTGACAGCATGCTATTCAGATCATGTTATTAAAGTATAGGCGCTGCAACAAAATGTTTAGTTTAAGTACAGCTTCGTTTTAGGTAGAGTGATTTGGAATGTGTGTGTGTGTGTGTGTGTGTGTGTGTGTGTGTGTGTGTGTGTGTGATTTGGATTTTTAACGTAGCTTTAACAACTTTTCAGTCATATCGCTACGATGTCTGCAGTGTGGCAGTTTATAGTGATGCCTAGCACAGGGGCATCATGCCGCAGACATGTATCATGATGTCCCACCCAGTCACATTATCCTGACACCAGGCCGACCAGTCGTAACACTAACCTCTTAATGCTGAGCGCCAAGCGAGACAGCTGTTAGTACCATTTTGTAAGTCTGGTATGACTCGGCCGGGGATCGAACCCACGACCTCCCGCATCCGAGGCGGACGCTCTAACCACTAGGTAGAAGCTGATGTGATAATATTTTTTTTTTCCAGCAGCTAATCTGAGCTCAGTCAGCTGCAGGAGGAGCTTGATAAAATAACGGCAATGTAAAATTAGCCGTTGTGTAATAACAGTCAGCTAGCCTCAGTACAAAGATAGAGATGACAGTAAGAAATATAATCAATGATCTGAGCAATAAAGTCCTCGACTCGATCGTTCGGACCAAAACTATGAAACGCTAAGCAATGAGCGCAAAAGAAGAAAAGGAACAAAGCGAGAATCACGATTGTATGGACGATAAAGTCAGATGAAAACAATCTAAAGCATAAACGATACTGCGAGAAGAGGAATTTACGGAGAACATTGATTAAACTATGATGAAGTAGAAAATATACTGCACCTGATCAATGAGGAGCCTTGAAAAGAAATCCTTCAGCTTGAGCGATTGAAAATATGACAAGACGAGATTCCAGAATCTCTAAACGAAGTGCGCTAATCTTTCTTTGGCAGCAATGATTCACTTCGCAGTCAGAGTTTGACTCTCAGTTGCCTCCGTGTGATGCACCAGATGTTCCAGAGGATGAAAAATGCAACCAGAGGGTAAAATAAAACAAAGGGACGATTTAGTCTAGAAGGCAAAATAAAACCATAGGACGAAATATAACTGGAGAATGAAATACCACCAGAGTGTGAGACATGATTGTCTAGGGTTATATAAGATGGAATATATTATAGATTTTAATGACATTAATAGCCACATGGAAAAAGACTAGCGTGATAAAGTTATCGGATATTACATACGCTATTACAGTAGGGCTTAACGATATTACATATGTCTATTATTTTGGTGACAACGATTTCCTTGGCACTTTTAATCAGTTTCTTATTATATCTGTCAGGGGGTATCGCAGCGCAGACCTCTATTAGAAAAGTTGAAACTAGAATTCAAATGAAAAGGTGATGCTCAAGTACGCGTACGTGGTTACGTTACCACATAGTCTCGCCGAGCTTTTCCGATAACACAGTTCTGCAGACAAGATTCCAATTAAAAAATTTCCATTGAAGTGTCCTCATGGCGGCGTTATCAATTTTCTAAGGAAAGAGCATCATCTGCGCTCTCACATTGTTCGGAACAGGAGATGCGTGACCAATGTCGAAAAGTACCTGTGGTTTCAGAGCACCCTTTACCTATATTATATGTACTGTCCATGTACTTCACACTTGTATATCAATGGAAATAGCTCCGATCACTTCCATCTCGAAACAGTTTTATCAGTCCAGATCAGTGCCTCCCAAAAGTTTTAGTTGCGACCCAAAGTTGGCTACCAAGACTCTTATTATATGATTTAAAATTCCTTCTGATGACCTTTTGCTACCCTACTGAGGACCGTAACCTGGAACCGCTGATCTAGATCATTAATTTTTTTGTTTGCCTTTAGCTAGTCAGCCACATATGTGAAAACAAATCTGACTTAAAATTTGTGTAGTCTGCAGGACACCTCGATTTCATTCTGATTTATGTATCTCATAATTTACAAGGATAAATCCATATGTCTTTCTTTCCTTAGAATATTTCTTTTTCACTGTTTTCTTATATTTACAGAACTCCACTGTATGCAAAAATTCCAAATACCTTAGTGTAATTAACTTTCTTTGTCAAGACACATTTTCTAAATATTCTTAGTTTCATTTGATGAAAACTCACAAACAGAAAATTACAGTTTTGACGTCAATAACGTAAATTTTTATCTAGAACCTCAAATGATGAAAACGCACAAACTGAAATTTACAGTTTTGACGTCAATGTCGCAATTATTAATCTAAAGTCATCGATCGTTGTTTCAGTGCTGAGTTCTATGTGCACCTTTTCAAGCAAACAAAACAGAATATTGAGCTCCTGACGGCCGTCTGTCAAAAGGACACCACAGATTACCGTGTTTTTGTAAATGTTGGAAATTATGGAATCATTTGACCATCAGCAAATGGTATATTGTTATTATTTATATGTTATAATCACTATGCAATCAAAGAAGCAGAAGCACGGTGTGTAATATATCTGAAATGCTATTAACAGAGACAGAAAATGAACAAATGGCCATTACCAATTTATTGATTGACGAAGTGAAATCCGCACATGCCTTAACCAATTATTTTGAGGTTTGATCGATTGATGATCGTGATGATGGTCATATTTCAAAGCATACAAGCTATGTTCCTACCACTTCATTTTATTGGCTTTTGATTATTGATAAATGCGTTCGGAGGATACAAAATCTTAGGGATGGATTGTTAAAATTACAGTTGCCATACACGTCAATAGATTAATTATTTAAAATTGAAACAAGACGACTTTGTAATGTCTACTGAGATCGACATTTATCGTTTACTTTACTTTTTCTCGAAGCAATGTGACTTTAAATAATAATTGTCCTTTTCAATGGATCCTCATTTCAAGATATGCTGTCATCAATATCACCATTGTCACTCAAGAAAAAGGTACCGTTTATGTATGGGTAAAGAAATTATGTAAATTCTATACCAAAGTTGGGATATATTAAGTGCAAAATGTTCTCTTTTCAAGTCCTAGATAGCTTTGCAGGCAACTTTGGCCTTCAAAGGGACCGATCATAACTTATAGGTTTCATTCAATTCTCGGTGAATTTATTGATTTCGAGCTGCAACGTAGCTGCTTTGCCGCATAGTCGTATCGTATAAAACCAAAAGATAGATTTGATGACTTCGTTGTAACTAAAAATGTCCAACAAATACAAAACTGGTTTCATAATAATTATCAGGAAGTATCAAGGGATTATAAGTATTTGGAGCCGAATAGTCCTAAATGTATTTGCAGAACGGAGGCTATCGCGCTAAATCAACAATAAACATGTATAGATTTTAAAAAATAAATAAATACGGTTTATCACAATTATCACAAAATATCAAAGGATTGTAAATATTCAGAACTCAATTTCAGAGTTGAATGTATTTTAATTCTCACGTGCAAATGTTTAGATTATTATTTAGCTTTGCTTCGACGCACTAATATTTATGCAGTATTTGAGGTGTCAATCCTTCACATAATTATTCCTACCACGATAAAATTTAAGTTAGACAAGGTATTATGTTGGTATCTAACAGATTGTTAAAGTGTTGTTAGAAAATGTTTTCAAATGTCACTGCAATTGAAATTTTAGCCTGCTGGCCAAAGACCTTAAAGTTGGGAGACAAACGCGACACCCCTTTTGTAAATAATCACTCAAAGGACAACATAATTGCAATGCTCTGTGATTAACATGTTTAATGATAGATGTGGTAAGGGACAGACTTGAGGTATCACTCTTGTCCTTTCTAGTGCAGAGGGACAACACAAATAAAACCTTAAAAGCATGATGATGATGTTAATGAAATGAGGTGGAAATTTTAAAAGTTTAACAATATATTTTGATCTCTCTCTATCGCTTTTTTTTATTCTTTGTTGCTTTCGGACACACACACACACACACACACACACACACACACACATATATATATATATATATATATATATATATATATATATATATATATATATATATATATATATATATATATATATATATATATATAATAGTTACGTGTAGGCTCGTACAAATGTAACAAAAGAAAAGAGTGAAGTCAACAAGCTTTGTAAATTTTAACAAAATAATTTATTTCCCTAGAAAACAAGATAAAAATATTAAATAGGACTTACGGTTTGTGCAAACAGTCCAAAAATTATTCCTAGAATTGAGAAATATACGTCCTATCACTAAACAGTTCTAATTGAATTCAGGTTCGAATCTCTATGAAGTTCCAATATGGAAGACGATGACGTCAGATGAGGTTGTTGTACTGATGGCAAAAATTCCTCGTTGAAACACAATTTATAATGTTCTGTTTAGAATTCCATAATAAGTTTCCACTGAATATCTTTGTCCCAGAAATTTTATAGAAAAGAGCACTTGTTTTGTTTTCTAGAGAATATGAATATTAAATCCAAAAAATAGATGAACTTCAGAAAAAACTGGCAACAATAGTAAAAATCCCTTGAGCCCTCAAGGTTTAAAATACGACTACCTAAATTTACTAGAGAGCGTCTGTTTAAAGCCGCGATTTTAGATCACATGGTGGCTCACGTGATCACTAATTTGAACATCGCAGTAAAAAAACAAAAAAAAAAAAAGAAATGCTATTTTACGCGTATGCTAGAATAGCCCTATCTAAAAATCAGATTCCCACACTGGAATAAATTACAAAAGAAAGGCTCTTTACAATTCAGCTAAGACGTGGGCCGAACATGACCTTGGTAGTAGCCAATCATTTTCGCTTAGTGTTTACAAAACATCTCAACCAAGGTGAGCTAAAAATAATGACAATGTAATGCCTTTTACGTTCAAATCAGGTCAAAACAGAGAAATGAATTTTCGAAAATAGTCAAATCCCGTGAAAATTATCATTATAATAAAATGTAATGAAACAAAAATAAAATAAAAAATAATTTAAAACTAACGCACAAGTAATTAAATTACATATACGTAACACTTCCCACATAAAGAAAAAGAAAAATTTACGTAATAAAGCTTTCTTTTTATCTTATGCAAATTAAATTACATATACGTAACAATCAATCAATATATATATATATATATATATATATATATATATATATATATATATATATATATTCATTCAAAAGTAACAAAGATTAAAAAAGGCAGTAGTGTTAACTAAATATATTGTGTACATATTTGCGTTTTATTATAGACATGTGTTGCATATTTAGATCTGTATTACATTGTATAAATTGTATACGTCGTCAAAGTGCTTGAGAAAGAACCAATGAAACAAATAACGGTTCATATGGCCTAAGTCCCTGATCGGAACATCACTCGTTCCCACCGTCAGTCAGAGAGAGAAAGAGAGACAGACAGACAGACAGACAGACAGAGGAACATTATGAACCGACTCCCCTGCAGAGTAGGCATATATTTTAATTTCAAAATGACTGTTGAAATATTTTCAACTGTTTTTGTAATGGTTACGTTTAAACACAGACATAACTGTCATGTGTATTTAATCTGTATTAACTTTTGTCCTTGATTGATAGCTGTAAAAAGAATGTTTACGTAGCAAGAATTCAAGACCAGTCTTGTTTATAGTTAGACTAGGTTGTTTGAAAATCGTCACATTCTAGTACGTTATAGTTAAAAGAAAAATGTATGTAAATAGTAATTTGACAAACAAACAATTTATTCCTGTTCCATATATTAAGTCTGTGGGAGTCTATGATCAGAGTTGTGTTGGTGACATAAGACATAATTAAGACTACTTTGGAACTATTGTTACCTCATTCAAAGACATTCTTGAGATCAACATCGTGATATATCGGTATATTTAAGACTATTGGAATTCATTCTCAACATTCTATGTTTGGACTTGTGATAGGAAATTTGGGATTATTTGTGATTTAATTAATAATTCTTTAAGTGTCTCTTAAATTTCACTTTTTATTTTAGAGAAAAAAAAAAACTTGTTGATTTGATTTAAATTGTTGGTTTCACTGCTTTCTGTTGCACATTTTAAGACCTAGAGTCATAAGAATAATTTGTCCCTAAAGTGCATTCTTTGGATTAAGTTTTGCGTTTTCCTATATCATCAGCTATTTCTTGATACAACAAACATTAAATCATCATCATGATCATCATCATCATCATCATTATCATCATCATCATCATCATCATCAATCCCTTAACCTAAGAGTTCGCTGGGGCACCACAGTTGACTTTCCAACCAATTCTCTCCATCTTTCCCTGTTCTCTACTGCCCTTTCGGTATCTCCAAATCCCATGCCTGTCCACACCTTAATGTTGCCTTCCCACCTCTTTTTCTGTCTGCCTCTTCTTCTGCACCCTCGCACTGTGTCTTGCAAGATTGTTTATGCCAGTCCAGATGATCTTGAGACATGACCGTACCACTTCATTTTGTGCTTTTTTTTTTACAGTGGTCAAGTGGTCTTCATAGGATCCGATGGCTCGTTGGATCCTGTTGTGGACTTCTTTGTTGGTTACATGGTCAATGTATAAGATGCCCAAGATCTCGCGGTAGCATCTCATTTCGAAGGCTGGAATCCTTCTTTGTAGATCTGATGTGAGCGTCCATGCTTCACAAGCATACAGAAAGATGGATATGACAATCGAGATTCAGCTTTATTTTGGAAGAAAAAGCAATGCTGGTATCTCTCCATTTTGGTCTCAACCTTGTTATTGCTGCTGTTGTCTGGGCAATCCTGCAAAATAGTTCTGGTTTGGAGCCCTCATCTGTGATAATTGATCCCACGTACTTGAAGCTTGTGACTCTTTTGTGACTCTTGTGATATTAAATAAGAAGTCTATAAAACCCATTTCCAAATGGTGCGATTGTTGTATAAACAAGAAAGAAGTTATCAAAGAGAGTTCTCCACTGCAGTAAGATCAGTAGGATGCACAAACCAGACAGACAACACACACACACACACACACACACACACACACACACAGATATATATATATATATATATATATATATATATATATATATATATATATATATATATATATATATATATATATATATATATATTGGGGCCCCTAGTGAATGAGTGGTCTTAAGCGCTCATCGTTACGGATCACTGCCATCTCACCTCTGTCTGCGTGGGTTCGAGTCTCGGGCTCGGCCAATGTGTACATGTGTGAAAGCCTGCCGGTAGCTTGTCGTGGGTCGGTGGTTCTTTCCGGGGTTTCCAGGATTCTTCCTCCACCATTAATACTGGCCGCCATGAATAATCTATCCTGTGCTGAAAATGGCGTTAAACCCTATCACAACAACAATAGTCAATTTATTCCAGTGATTAAGGGGAAGCAACCAAATTATCAGTTAGGAATCTACGATGTTGATGGAAGGTCATTCGTCTTTGAATATAAACTTTTTTGAAGATTAATACGGATCTGAGAACAAAGGCCATCAACGAGTTCGAGATGGACTTTTTCAAGCTCATTAACAATTCAGTATTCGGAAAAACAATGCGAACGAATCTGAGTGGACCTTGCCCGTGAGAGTAAACAAGATACACCTGTACATTAGAGATCGACCTGACATTTAACATAATAAAGACAGTCGTAAATAGACCCTTGCGGGTGGTTAACGCAAGACAACCTGTGTACGTGACATATTACGGAACTGCCTCGGTGATGTTGTTTGTGGATTGTTTCCAGGCGCTTCAAAAGTGCTCTGGCCTCGCACGCTGCACCAATTGATAAACAAGTAGCACTGAGAGTCGCTGATAGCTGTTGTGGATTGAATGAAACAACTGGGATCGAGGGCGGCTCAATCGATTCGAGATCTTAAACGGTGATTAGTAACAAAGCAAAACCAAAAGCGGTTGCAGTAACATCGACAGAAACTATCCCGACTGTGTTTGATTAAGTCATTAATCAGGCCCCTCAGCAACAATTGTCAGGTTCAGTAATTGCAAATTTGGCAATGGGAAGTATATTACAGGTGAGGACAGTTGCAGTCACGCAAAATGTATTAGACGAAACTATTAATATATAGGTGGAAACTAAAGGAAAAGATATATCTAATTCTGCTTTTGATATGGGTGCGCTTGTAATAGTGCATTTGTGTTAGATAGCTTTTCAGTATTACTCCTACCGGGCCAGAGGCCCCAATCAATTAAAAATAGGATTGCAAGTGCAGGACACGTCTTTGTTCTTATTGCCACATGAGGCATTCCCGGAATCTGAGGGAAAATGTGAAGAGGACGACAATTAAGGTGCCAGTGTCCAAGTGGGATTTGTCAACAAAAGTATTATGGCGTTGTTTAACAGTGCACTGCATGTTATGCCATCGATGGAAAGAAACTCGAAACTAGTTCTTGACAACGTTGATGTTGTCACAACAATTCTTGGACTCGCCAGATACAGAAATGTTTACACGATAACCAATGGCCCAACAACGATATTTGTCAAAAATGAAACTGATCATGTATATCCTAGATGAAATATAATTAGACGACCTCGAAATAATGTAGACAATGCTGAAGCAGCTGTTGAAAATTTACCGTTTCATAATCCTGATTTCAACCTTGGCGTCGATCACAACTCATTGGAGCCTCATTAAGGTTTTCGTGTGCAATCCCTCTTAGTCACACATCTGGGTTTTGCAGAGATGTGCGCAAGGTTATTTGTGGAGCTAAACAGAGGCACATATTTCGTATTCCAACGATGCAATTTGGCACATTGGAGGCGCTGCTGTTAAAGTTGACTTGTCAACACCGATTTTGTGGATGCATGTCCTAACCCCTTCACTGACTACAGAATCAATCGTTTGTGCAATAATGAACCCCTTCACCGCTGTCGTCCTTGCTCATACCATAGATGCACACCCACCAATTTGTATTGTAGGACAGTTGGCATGGTAAATAAGCACTCATCATGGTCTTACTGCACCAAAACACGTGTTTGTGGCGTTTCAAACTATAACGCTTGACAATGACCAAGAGCATAACAAAATGGCGTTTGATTACTTACAAGTGACAGTAATTTCTTTGTGATTAAACGGTCACCGGGAAACCTCTGAAGTATTTCTGCGTAACAATATAGATGCCAATCATATTGCAGAGGCATTTCATAATCTGTGGTCGTATATGGACCGGCACCAAAACATCGACACGGGTCTGCAGATTTCCCTACAAGACTTTCGTACATTGTACCCGATTTATTACTTTTCATCTAGAGTTGTTAAGGTAATCCGTTATGGATATGTATTTTCATGCACGTATCGGTGCACTTCCCGCTCTCGGTGTTAATTACAGACGTTATGCTATAATACTTTCTGATAATTAATGTTGCTGGTGGTCGAATGAGGTTCATCGATTTACATAATTGAAATAATGCCCTATCACGAAGTGAACGTCAACCGTAGTGAAAAATAACTAGCAAAATAAAAATAACGCAGTTAGAAACAATTGTGGGGTCACATTGAAACTTAATTGGCCAAGTCCGATATGTGGTTGACCCGAACACAATTCGATCAGATTAATGTGGTCATACAAAACAATACCTCAGTTACATTAAAATTATCCAAGTCAGAGTTGACACAAATGCAATACGTGGATTAACAGATCGAAGATGTGTCTGCACCACCACGTGTCGTAAGTTCATTTACAACATACCAAAAAGCTATTGTCCTTCAAAGAAGAGGAAATAACTGGCGATACAATAACAAATGGTCGAATTATATTTGATAATGTAAATGGTTTTGATAAAACTAAATATAACATCTTAACGTGCGCAAGTCTGTATCGTATGTATTTATCGTATGCGGTTATTATAATGGAGGGAGTCAATTAACATGATTAATCAACAATATGTCTGGTGAACTAGGAGCACAATGTAGCGACCCCGACGCTGTTAATTAATATCGTTGATAGCTAAAGATGAAATTCAGTTCTATCGGACCAGATACTTAACCGTCATTGGCGTTTGTGTTTTGACGATTAGATCTTATATATATATATATATATATATATATATATATATATATATATATATATATATATATATATATATATATACATGCATATACACACGTGATGGATTCCTACCACGGTGATGAAGTTGCGGAATTTATCGACAGGGTGAAGGACCATCCGACAGTGGATCCTAACACTGATAAGTTTGTCCCACTTGTCGAAGAATATGTGTCAAATCCCAGCTACCAGAACCTTTGTATACACTGAAACATAATCTTGTTAAGCACCAAATAGAAACTCGAGGAAAGCTGGATGTTATAGCATTCGCACGCGAAAAAATACTCAATCGCTGGTTGCAGCAAAAGGTGCGAAAACTCTTGTTTGTCCAATGGCAAATTGATATACACCGACGTATCCATCTCTGTTAAGTTCACCAACGATTATTTTACCCCAACACTGACTCAGTTAAGAGGAGAAATATTTCGACTATTATTAAAATAGGACGCACTTTTTCGGATAACAGTTATAGGGCAAAGACGATCATTAGAAGTTAAAGGTACAGGCGTAATCGCGTAATCATTTAAGAACAGTCACCGCAATAAAAAACTGGAGATTTAAGTAATTTCTGAGCAGAGGTTTTATATGATTGTATAAAAGTTGTACCAGTGGAAAAGGGTATTTGGCTATAAATGCGTGTGCGTATTGCGCCTGCGCGTGATGAGGTAGGACTGGGTCTGACGATCGTACAACTGTATTGCGCGATTGAATTATTAATAAAAGAACTATGATAGATATTCAATCTTACCGACTTGAAAAAATAATCCAAGAGGAAAAACAACTGCTAGATGAAATCCCCAGGAGAACAGTCGCCAATAATGAAATACCAACGCGCTTGCTTGGCCGTATATGCTACTTGTAGTCTTTACGCAGCAGCAACTGTTGGTCAAATCACAGTAACAACAATTATCAAAGGAGGACAATGGAGATTATTGCCGGGGCTATGTCGATAGTAACCGGTGTCTCTGGTGGTGGTAACAAATTAAATTTTGATACGATTACATTCACGAGAATGTGTCTATTCAAAGCTGCTTTCAGTGGCACAAAACAGTCCAAACACAATCAGTAACCTGTATCGAGGATAAAATAATTAGCATGGCCGAATTCGAGATAATGCTGGCGGACATGTAAAATAACAGACAACTCCGAGCACAGATAAGAAAGAGTGCGGTTGCGGATTTATAAAAGTCGAGTAATGTTTCATTTCAAAACCACCAAAAGATATATAAAATGCCAAACATAATCACTTTTCGTCGCCAATTATTAAGGAAATGCAGAGCCTGCAAGGTTTATTTCCTGCAAAATAAGTCCAAGAAAGATAATAGAATAAGCCCAGCCAGATTATATAAGTAAATATTGCCCTGAGGTAGGAACATCTGATATCAATTAAAAAGATCTACAGTTTATAATTAATAGCATTAAGACCCTCGAACAAGAAACTCTACCAAATATGAGTTATGATATATCTTTAATGATAATGGGATACAGTGATATAGAAACGAAAATCAAAGATGCGGAAAAAAGACTATCACACCTCCGCACAACAGCCGATATTAAAGCAGTTTCAGAAGTATCAAGATATCTTGTACGGTTGGTAATAAGATAGTAGTCAGCACGCTCGCTCAAAATACTCAGTTTTCGATATGAGCAAAAGGATATTCTATCACCGTTGCAGATTAGATCAAAATAGCCTATCTCTTTTTCAAGTTAAACGCATGCAAGATCGGACGTTTTGATACGATAGGCCTCAGTTATAATCACTCAGCAAATAGTCTGGGCAGGCATTGATCGATCCAGTACAGGCTGCCTGGCAACCTGACTGAGGTGCGTAGATACCGTATACAGTCTGCTCTGCGTTCTAATCATTCCATGTGTTGTACAATATGAGTAATGCTAACCTGGCCGGTTTTGACATTTTTGCCTTTTTGGGTTCTGATATAAACCTCTATCCCCCATCACTGTTCATAGTCATGGATTATTAATGCTAATTAGTGCATAGTATACTGCATACTTGTCGAAGTCATGGAGGACAGAGGCTGTGTCGTATATGGGTGCCCTTGGCAAAAATAAAAAAAAATAAAAAATAAAAAAGTAAAAACACAATAAAGACAATACTCATTTAGATTCCAATAATTTCTATGATGCAGTCTATGCCTATTGGTTGGCTTACATGGGTTGATCCCTCGAATATAGAAGTGGAAACATACGACAGTAAGAACGATATCGAGTTTACCTAGCAATTGATGTAAAATACCCTGAAGAATTTCACCGCGGCCACATCGATTATCCACTTGCCGTGAAAAGCTGTCAGTAGTTTTGTATGTGGCTATTGGGGGACAAACGGGAATTATCATTAACCCTTTGGTCTGCATACGGGGGTCTCTTGGGAGGCAAAGGGAAATCGTATTTAAACTTTGTCCATAGGTTTGACATAGGAATGGTATTATAGGGACAAAAATGTTTATAGTGGCAGAAGTGTTTATAGGACAGACGAGAAGGGTAATGTTATCATTACAAACAGACATATACACAAAACATAAGCAAACACATATCGCAATAACTGAGTAGTATCTCTCCTTCCTAGAGATATGGGTAAAATAAATAAAGTGAGTTAACATAACAGGCATCTCGCCTTTCTTCTTCTCTTCTTTAAACTTAGTCTCAAATGGGGACTGTACAACAAGACCCAATCAGACAGTATTGTCTCTCCACTTAGATCAATAATCCATATGCTTGTGTCGCTGAATTTGGTAATTGCTCATGATGATCTAACATACATCAGATAACCAGGATCACATAGCATCCCCGAAGGAGTGTGGATGCTTCTTCGCTAGCCAACATGCTATGCATCTTGATCAGTGTTCAGAGCAAGTGAAACAAGGACCGGATCAACACGGATTGAAATATTTTACCAATCCAAAGGCGTATTACAAAATTTAGTTAGAGAGTCTCTCTTTCCAATCAGAAAAGAGCAGCTGGGTGACATCCCATTTAGTATATTGGACAGGACGTTTTTCATACGCAGTTTATCATTGGAAAACAGAGTCTGAGTATGGCTGAAACAAGAAGACCATTAATTGGCTGCGCTTCCTGTGGATACGGGAAGTGGTGGTATTTCATCTACGAATGTATCTTTAATGATTCCAGAAAAAGGTGACTTTAATTCGGTTTTAGCTGATCTTCTGTTGTCTTCGCAAGAATTTTTGCCTCCGCCAATAGATCTACCTTCACCACCTTCACCATCGTTACCTTTTGTGGAGGTATTTCAAAAGAGACATAAGGAAGAAATTGAGGTTTTTTTCTGCAGTGACAGAAAGAAAAAGAACATGTATTTTTTCACAACACCAAGAAGAGGGAAAAATGAGATGAAGAAGAGAACTTTGAAGTGCGAAGGGGGATAGAGGAATGACGGTGAAAACACTGCAGACATCGTCTCTTATAACTGAAAAATTGTTAAAGTTACGTTGAAAATCCAAATCACACACACACTCACACACACGCATCCCTTTCAGCACATATGCTTTAACCACCTGTACCTAAATGCTACAAGATCATTAATTCTTTTGAAAGTGTACAAATGGCCAGACTTTAATCATCTACCCACGAATTAGAGGAATTTTGAAGCCACGGCGTCTACGTGCATGGTGGCAATACTAAACAGAATTCTTTCAGAGAAGGCTAACTTAGAGGATTACATTTTTTGAAGAGAAGTGCTTGTTCAAGACGACAAGACTTCTTCAAGCCGCGTGATGTGCAACTTAGTGACTAAAACATGTCTGCAAAAAGGACTATTTCATCAAAAAGAAAGAGATTCTTGTGAATGACTAGTTTAGAAGAACACATTGAGAATCTAACATTATAGCTGCGGGAGCACATTTACAGAGAATTTGTCAAGATTCAAGATTCAAGTGAGACACAAACTCAGAATTATTTCTCCATTTTTAAACAATTGTCGTTTTTACATTATAAGAAGGATGATTCTTTGGAGACTATATGACAAAAAAGCTCACTGTGTCACGACCATTGTCTCTAGTTTTGACAAATTCCGTAGAAGGAAGTAAATGCCTGTGAACGCAGAAGAATACCAAGAAGTTTTTCAACAACTATTTCCACCTCCTACGATTTCATTCAGTCTTGGAATGTGGCGTGTGTGAGAGTGTGTAAGATTTAATACTTTGCTCACCAGAAAAAGAATAGCCTTAAGAAGAAGAAGAAAAGTCTCAAGAAAAATACATCTGTTTAGAGAGGACGTATTGCTGCTAGGACGCGTGTGCATGCCTGAAAATCACGCCGTTCGCTGATGGCGGCGTCTCCAGCCACGTCTGCTTCGTAGTTGACCATGGTACCTGCCAAACATGACTCAACATCCGTCTTTCAAAATTTGCTGAACAAATGGAAAACCAGTTCTGACGTAACTTCTTCTCTGGAGGCAGTTCCTACAGACAGCGACCAGAGTAACGTTTCTGGGTTATTCACATGGCAGATAGCATCACAACAGGGAATTTTAGCGCCACGACATATACTTATAGCGCTTCAGGATGCCGCCAGAGCAGATTCACAAGAGCGAAACCCGATGGTGTTTGACACGATCGGGGTTAGTGAAGTCTCTCTGAGGATAAATGGACATCAAGAACCATCCTAAGAAGTGCAGCTGAATTTAAAATACAATCATGTTACACGTGCGTATCATCAGTTGATGACATTAATGGGGCGTGATCAGAATGTTGATTCTAGTTTGTAGATATCTCAGCGGGACTTTACAAAGCTATATCCGATTTCCTTTTTCTAGCTGGGACACGTAGATTTATTTAGCCAATCTGTCGTCGACATACAGTTCCGAGCTCGAACAGGTATGTTACCAGCTGGTGGTTACAGAGGAATCGGTGTTATTCTGTCAGACAAAACAATGTTGAAGGCATTGATGGGCGAATAAGAGTCAATGAAGGATTGGCTATATTCAGAGCTGAATACAATACTCACATGACTGTGTTTACGAATTTTTGCGGGACCATAAATAGACTCTTCAATGGATTGTTTGGAGTTACAAATTTCGTCGACATTAGTCTCATAAAATTCGCACGCGACTCGATGACATCGCCGAAAAAATAAAAAATATTACAGCTGGTGTAATTTATACGACTCCGCTCCTCAACGCGGTATACACAGTAGCGTCTGGATTAGCAACATGGTCACAAGAAAACAACTCACAAAAACATATTCGCTGGGTCACTGGGGTGTACAGGATAGTCACCACATTTCCATTGCTTTATTTCACCGATAGAGTTCCAAGAACCGTGTCAGTCGTGTTAAATCAAAACACCTAGGAAACATTCATACTGGAACCAGCAGATAAAGTCTTAACTGCAATGACGGAATGGTGGTGCCTGGAATTCGTCGAGCAAACACCTCAATAGGTAACTTAGTATATACCATAATGAATCACACACAGACATTCCTGTATAATCAAGCATGTACATGGAAGGCATCACTGGAAGAAATCATCAATGAGCACATGATCAAACAAAATAAAAATATTTCAGACGCATCATCGTCATCGACTATGTTGTATACGCGGTTTCCTCGTTGGTCGATGAAGCAACGACGTTAATAGGCACGTTATCAGCGACGCACGTGAGTAGTATATGGGGGCGATATACGGACAATGGGAAAATGCATTACAGACACCCCTGGGCCTGTATACGGACAAGATTTACATAGACAAAATTAAAACCCTGGGGTGATATACGGACAATGGGAATTTTGTATAGGGACAATAGGAATAGAACAGGTGGGGTGAGGTCACGGTACTGGACACTTGCAACAATGTGGCAAGTGGCTGACCTGAATACACGCGGCTACCACTCTAGGTAGGGACAAATACAACAGAGAGACAGAGACATATATAACACATATAGACACACATATAGGCAAGAAAGAATAAATATCTTTTCGAGGCATATGAAAGTAGCCCTGAAAAGGGCCATCGGTTTTTATGTTAACACCATTTTGTTAACATAGAGGACATTTCACTGATCTTCTTCTCTTTCTCAAACTTCGTCTAACCTCTGGTCCGTAGATGAGGACTCGCTTCAGACAGCCTTGTCTCTCCACATAGATCCTTCGTTTCCAAACAGTCGTCTAGATGATCCGGATAATGGTCCATGTTGATTTAACATACATGGGTAAGTCCGTACGGGACAGCATCGACGATACGAGAGTAGATAGAGGATTTAGTTTATTGGTGTGGTTCCTCTCAGATTAACATCATATGAGGGACCCCCTATTGCCAAATGTTAATGGGTTTTATGTGTTATTGTTTCTTCAATGTGTACGTGTTATTTGTGTTAAATTTATTGAATTTCCATTTTATTGATTTTGAAATAGGGTTTTGTACACCATCCTAATCTATTATAACTGATAGAAGATCAAATTCCTTAAGATGTTATTTCATTTTATTCAAATTTTCCATAGAAACATTTTAATATAGTGAAGAGTAAGAGAATTACAAGTAGTTACTAAGTTATTTTCTATAAATAATTCAAATTTTAAAATTAACAGTTTAGAAATCCTTTCTATTAGAATCATTTGATAGGTCTAAAGTAAATGTAATATTTAATACATGTAATACTGAATTGTTTAACGCATGAGTTTGAATTAAAGTCGCCCAAAGGAGCACGGCCAAAACCTGCGCACGCCGAGCCAACGAGCACGACATGCACGTGCTGCGAATTTATAATAGAGCATGTTTTAGTTCAGAAGGTTCAAAATATAGCTAGTTAATATAAGTAAATATTTAGAAATTATATTCAAATCTAGCAATTTTGGTCGAAAATCGTTTTCAAGTAGTATTTAATAATTTTGATTGCAAATTCTAACAGTTTTGGTAAATAATTGCATTAGCATTTTTAAAATTGTTGTTTAGTCATTCGAAATCGATGTAATTATTTTATAATCTATTCTTTTTTAAAGCTGTGAAGTATATAGTAAAGCAGTGTGAGCAGTCCGAAAAGTAGAGAAGATGTCTGTTAGTCATGGCAATTTTTAAGTTATTATATAGATATGTAATCTTTTCTTCTCAGTTTCAAAGTCTGTATCACAATTTTACAGTTCTTTTCTATTGTTAATTATTCAATCAAAAGTTCAAACCTTCTTTCTTCCACAGTCTGTAGCACAATTTCAGTTTTTTCTCTATTGTTAATTGTCATATTAATCAAAAGTTCTAACAATATTATAAAATTCTTATGAATTCCACTTATGAAGTTCATTGTATTTCTATTGTTAAGTTATTATGAATATGTAAATAAAAGTCCATGGACGTTCCATTTCATTTTCCAATTGTCATTGTTTCAAATGTTAAGATTCTTTCTATATCCGCGGCTTAGTTGGTCTGTCGCAAGAAAAACGCGAGACGTGAATCAATCGCGTTACTACTCACAAGACGCCACTTCACACATAGGAGTATCTGAATCCAATTTCTATTTCGCAATCAAGCGATATTATGTTACTTTCTATTAATAATTTTCCTCAGTGTTATCTAAATCAAAGTCTGTGGACATTCCATTTCGTTACCAACATGTATGAATTCCAAATCCGTTGTCTTTTCTCATAATCCATGTTCGTTTCCAGTGTGATTCCTTCGCCTCTGCTGACGTTCCATCTCTCGGAATATAATCACGACCGGGGGGGCAGAGTCGTCCAGATTTAATTCAGATAGACTTACTTGGCAACCAGGAGTTTCAGAGGATTTAACATTTGTCCACATCTTGTGACTAGAACAGGTGAAGGGAATGAAGTGAACCGCGTTTATTTATAGTGGAAGACTGGATCGAAACGGATTGAGATTGTTCACCAATCCCAACACGCGTTACAAAATTTCGGTCACTTCGCGGAGTCTGTCTTCCAATCCGAAGAGAGCTATCTGTGACATCACATTCCCTATATAGGTGCACTAGAGTCTGTGCGCTGTGAATCGATGCGACATTTTTTTTCATGGTGTGATACCAATACTACGTGGCTAACGCGAGGTAGGTAGTACGGGTCACACTTGATCTCCCTAAAGGGGCGGCCAATAAATAAGAACATAACGAATACAATAACACTGGGGAACATATAAAACATTACTAACATTTACGAGATGGTAAACCACACACAGAACATACACTCATCCAATTTATTTTAGTTCTACTCTTTTTTTAATTGATTTCTATTTTTCTCCCATATTCTCTATAACAAATCAAGAAATAGATAGAAAACTCGGAACGGGAAAAGGAGACTTCCCTTTGTGAGGAAACCTGTCCCCTACCAGACTCCTTTATTTTCATTTTTTAGATAGCCCTATTAAATAAAGATAACTTGAATAAAAATTTGATTCATAACAACGCCGTCCGAACAACAACACATGGATAACATACAAAACATTATAGCAACACACATACAGCAAACACCGGACAATAATGATCCTTGGCAAAGATCACTGATTAAAGTAAGTGTCAATAAATCAGCCTGGGCTTGCAAAAATGAGTCTATATAAACACTAGTTTAGGGAGGTCCATAAACCCTAATCAGAATTCTATAAAATTTTACCAAAATTCTATTTGATTTTTCACAATGTACAACATCACAAATAATGGGAAAACAAACAGATATAAAAATATTTAACCTTTCGGCAATAGGGGGTCCTCTCTATGATGGAAACTGAGAGGGACCGCACCAATATCCGTTAATATGAGTTACGTTTAGCCACGTTGGTGTAGTGCATATTTGTATTCCATTGGATTACTTACAAAGATCTCACAGGTATAAAATATTAGTTTTGGTATTAGATATTATACTGTTAAATTCTTTGCCATTGTTTATATTGTGTAAAATTTCAATTTGTCTACCCTTTGCATTTTTGCATTTTTGAGCAAGTATTTACTTGAAATAAACAGTGGGTAGTTCTTTGCTTAAAGATGGCCGGTCCTTCTCAGAGCAAGCTGAAAGAAGGGAAAATTAGAACCTATTTCCCTACAGACCTGCAAGCTACTGAGCAAGGGAGAATTCTACTTGCCTACAAAGCTTCAGGGTGTCAAGTGTTGGATTTGTCCAATTTCTCGGAAGCGGAGAGACCTCGTCCAGCCGAAATCCTACAATACCTGCTGTCTAGGGGCGCTAAAACTGAAAATATTCAAGGTCTGCAAACGGAGGAAGAGGATTATACTTTTTATTTGCCAAGGGAGACAAGCCGCTCTACAAAAACAACCAGTCATTGGAGATTAGAGGCAAGGCAGTGAAGATTTACGCTCCCCCACCCTTAATTAAAACTCTAGGAGAGAAGTCAGTAGAGATCCATTTCTCAGGACTACCCTTGGAAGTACCACTAACGGAGATAGTGGCAAAAATAGAGAAGAAGTTTGCAGTTAAGACAATCAGATCACAAATGGTAACATTTTGGGGTTTCCCTACAATCTTTACGGGGATATGAATAATTACACTGTCCGAAGAAGATGCAAAAAAGATCCCAGCCTACTTCTACGTTCTTGGATTCCTAATCAAATCATGGTACCGAGGATGTCAATACCATCGACCATGCCATAAATGTGGGAACCTAGGACACTTGCCGAGGGATTTCCAGAATCAAGTGATCCCGCAAAAACACTCCACCCCCCAACTCCTATAAGGCAGCAGCCAAGAAAGACCAAGTAGTGGATAAAACAACTGAAACAATGTTACAAGAAGTTCCAGAGCCGACAGAGGAGAAATCTGGAAAAATAGAAGAAGCAAATAATTCCCTCTCATCGGATAGTCAAGCACTGAGCACAGGAAACAATACGCAGGATGCGGAAAAATGGGAAGATGCAGGCCAGACTAGTTCGGCAGAGAAGAAAAAAGCGAAAGCTAGGGCAAGGAAGATACAAAGATTGAAGGAAAAACAAGCTAAAGAAGTTAAGCTAGTGGAGAAAGATACAGCCCCTTTCTTTGTCTTAGAGGAGCCAAACATTGAAGAAAAGAAATTATTACAAAACTCAGATTTCCAGAGTTCACAAGAGAACAGGACAATTAAGGAAACGCTGAACATGGAATCACCAGTACAAATACAAGAGGGAAAAGTAGAGACTACCGAAATGGACACATCTACTCCTATTTTGCCGTTGAAAAGAAAAAGATACGCTTCGACGCCTAGAACACCATCGGAATCAGACATCACAGAACTGATAAAAGAAGCAAGAAATAAGAAAAAAGGATCACGAACAGAAAAAAAAGAGCGGTATCTTTGAGTAGAAAAAGTCAAAGGAAAAGAATTAGTCTTGATGAATACAGAGCTAAAATAACTCCCTACTAAATAACTAAAATACTAATTAATACGTTTTTATTAAAACATTATTAATTTATAAAGAAGTTTAAACACATGTACATAGTCAAGATGGAGGGATTGAACCTACAGATCTTGACTGTGAACATTAATGGAATTCTAAATAAAATTGACAAAGTAATATCTGAAACTAAAAATTATGATATAATCTTATTGCAAGAAACACACAGGACGCCTGAGCATATGGTGAGAAAACTAGAAGAAGACTTCGATGCTTTAGTTCTGTCCAGTAACCACCCAACAAAGAGGAAATCAGGGATGGCTACAATAGTTCGGCGTTCTGCCAAAGGATTAAACTTTGAAAGCCTAAAAAATCCAAGTGAATTACAGGGACGTCTTTTATATATTAAGTTGAATAATTGGAATATTTTTAACATGTATGTGCCAACTGGTGGAATTAAGCCCAAAAAAGTTAATTTTATAATAAACGCAAATCATTATATTCAACGTTTTGTTGAAAACCCATGTATTATAGGAGGAGATTTTAACTGGATATTGTCCGAATTGGACAAAAGTGAAAAACTCACAGATAATGATAAGAACTTTCATAAATGGATTAGATTATTTTTAAAAACTAATAATTTAGAAGATGCTTATCTTTGACTAAATGCAAATAGGTGGGAATATACATATATATACGGGGGTAATAAAGGTAGTAGGTTAGACACTTTTTACAAGTCTGAAAATCACATTACTGCAGCTAAAACATGTTCCATACTTGATAACCAAATTGCTGATCACAAATCAGTCTTACTCGAGCAATAAATAACAAATAAATATAAATGGGGACAAGGTGTATGGAAATTGAATAATACTCACCTAGTGGATAATGAATATGTAAAAGCCGTGCGTACTCACCTAGATAATTTCAAAACTAAATACATAGGAAACATAATGGAAGATTGGGAACAGCTAAAGAAGGAAATTAAACGAATAACTAAGTATTTTAGTAAGATTAGGAAATTGCATAAACAATGGTTACAAAAAAATTATATTGAGATTCAAACTAAAATCAATCCACCAACTAACAAGATGATGAAATAATTAGGCAGTGGATTAATTTAGAGAAGGAAATAACTCAAGGAATAAAAATTAGGGGAGGGAAATATGATAACTTATATTAAAAAGGGAGGGGTTTATACAAAAGATTGGAAATTAAAAAAGGAGAGCACAAAAAAAATTGATTCAATTCGCTTTAATAATACAGTTTATAGAGATAAAAAGGCCATATTAGAAGGTGTTAGAAATTATTATGATAATATCTATGAATCTCAACATATTGATATCAATACTATAGATAGCTACTTGCAGCAAACTAATTATAAGCAAATACCTCTAAATGAACAAGGGAATTGTGAAAAATTTATTACTTCAAATGAAATAATAACTGCTATTAAAAGTTTAAAAAAAAGGGAAATCCCCAGGTTCTGATGGAATTACCTCAGATTTTTATATCAAGTTTCAAAAACGAATTAGTTCATATTTTGGAATTACTATATAATAATATTTAATTTTATGGGGAAATGCCGAAAAGCTTAAGGGAGGGTATCATTACATTAATATACAAAGGGAAGGGTGATGGAGAGGAAATAAAAAATTGGAGGCCAATAACACTCTTGAACACTGATTTTAACATTCTAAGTAAATTTATAACGAATAGGATAAGAAAATGTCTAAATACAATAATTAATATAAATCAAAGTTGTGGGGGATAGGAGGGAAAATAACTAATAATACACTTTCAATAGCGGCTACAATAGATTTTTTTAAAAATAGAGATAAGAAGGGAGTCATGTTCTTGTTCGATCAGGAGAAGGCCTTTGATCGAATAGAACATGACTTCATTTTTAAAGCATTCCTAAAATTTGGGTTTGGATTTAATATTATAAATTGGATCAGAGCTATGTATGCTAACATTACCTCAAAAATAATTATTAATGGGGCCTTAACAGATGAAATCAAGATTCAACGCTTAGTAAGGCAGGGTTGTCCCCTGTCTATGCTGCTATATGTAATAGCAATTGAATCCTTGAATACAAACATCAACAACAACACTAATATTCAAGGAATAAAACTACAAAATTTGAATCACGATTTTAAAACTATATTACACGCAGATGACTGCACGAACTTTACCAGAAATGAATATTCCTTTAAACACAAGATGAATTTCTACAATTTAGTAAAGCCTCTGGTTCAGCAATAAATCATGGCAAAACAGAAATTTTACTAATTGGAAACTGGAGAGGAAACCACCCTGGTCTCCCCCAGAACTTGATTAAAGATCACGTAAAAGCATTAGGGATTATTTTTCGGAAGAACTCTACTCATCTGAAATTTCGTGAGCTAGTAATTAAGATTGATGCACAGATCGAAACTTGGGCGCACACAAGGTTAAACTTAATAGACCGTATACAGGTTGCCAAAACCTACATGTACAGCCAATTGAATTATACGATGAATTCGATTCACCTCACAGAAGCTATGATTGGCAATATTGAAAGAAGAATAATCAGCTTTATTTGGAATGATAAAATCCACTACTTAATGGAAAGACATATATGCAGACCTAAAGATAGAGGTGGGATTAGCCCAGCCGAACTTGAGTATTAAACAAGAAGCAATTATATTGAATAGAGTTAAACAATTAAATAACTTACCAAAGTATCCATGGGAAGCGATATATATTTATTTGTTTGGATAAATATTTATGTCGGTTTAATAGTGATATCTACAAAATAATAAACTGATTAAACTATTAGAACCCCCGGGTTCGTATAGAAGAATAAGGGAGTTAATATATATTCATAGAGATAACAAAAGAATATGGGATAAGAAGAATGAAACTTATACAATTTTGAATGATTCAAATACGCAAGATAAGCAGGAAATTGAATTCCGCTATCCTCAGCTGAACTGGCCGGCCATTTGGAAAAACTGGGCAGGTATAGGATCAGCCTCTTTACAAAGTAGGCTCTTCCTATACCTACACGACAAATGGCTGACAGGTGAAATGGCATTTACTAGACATTTAATAATTCATGTACCAAAGTGTAGGTTATGTGGAAAATTTACAGACTCAAAAAGTCATTTAATACTTTCTTGTTCTAAAACTGAACCGGAGAGACAAAAATTTAAAAATAAAATTAAGATTAAATACGGCAAAATAGATGATAAACAACTACTATATACTAATAGCATCAATGATAGGGGAATTTATAATGATTTAATTTCTTACATCAATACGATTATGAAAACAAAAATGGATTTTAATAACTAAATATTTGAATAGATAGTAATTGTAATCAATCTAAGTTATACCTGTGACATCTTTTGCTATTCACATCCATAGTAGTAACATATACACAAAAACAGACAGAGAAATGGCCTTTCTAAACGGGGAGATCCAAGCGTGCGAGGCCAATGCTACGTGACTAACGTGTGGTAGTACGGCTCGTACAGGATCTTCCCAAAAGTGAGGCCAGCTACAAGAACATAAAGAAAACAAAAAACACGAAACAATATATACAACATAATATATATACGTACGACACAAGCACACAGTCAACACCATAAACACATTTTCCACAATATTTTTTAATACTTTCTCATCTATTAAATTCCTCTTTCTTCTTACAGCACACAGTAAAATATTATGAAACCATTAAAAGTAAATAATTACTCTAAGAATTTGACCTTTTAGCCAGTCCTCACACAAACACAAGATAGCGTACAAGACAAATAGCACATACAGATAGCATACACAGGACAACATTAATCCCTGGCATGGATCACTTGCAATAAATAAACTTCAAGATCAGCCTGGATCAAGGAGTATTTCACAACAAATTAGGATGGTGTACAAACCCTAGAACAAAATTTATAAAAACGAAATTCATTAAATTAAATACAAATAGCACATACATATTGGGGGAAACAGAAACAAATAAAATCCTTTCTACTTTCGGCATTAGGGGGTCTCTTCTATGATGACAAGTCTGAGAGGGACCACACCAATAACGAAAACTAAGAAGACAATGAATTGGGGTGCACCGACCGTCGAGACGAGAAGTGATGGCATAGCAGCGGCTACCAAAGTCAACACAGGGCTACTTCCAGAACAGACCGATTTCAACTGGGATTTAGTAGATTTTCTCTCTTCGCAAGAATTTGTTCCGGTAACAGTACCTTCACCACCTTCTCCTTCTTTACCACAGGTCGAGGATTTTAAACAGAGCAGAAAGACGAATTGGAGAAATTTTTACAACAGCAGAAAGAAGCAGAACAAGCTTTTCTCCTTGAAGAGCAACAGCGAGAAGAAGAAGAGGCAAGAAGGAAACGACAGGAAGAAGAAGAAGCAGAGAAGAAACAAGGTCTAGGAGAGAAGGAGAACAGTGAAAGTCAAACGGTAACGGTACTCTTGAACATTTTGACAGAGTTAAGGAGTCTGAAACAAATGTATCAGACTTCTTTATTACGACGCAAGAGAAAAAGACCTCCCCGAGCTAAACAGCCCAACCCGGTTACTACACCTGAGATGCCACCCCTAGTAATTTCTACCCAATCATCGACGGGAGCAGGTCCAGAAGTTGGCCTTGGCCGTGGCAAAGGCTTAAGG
The DNA here is from genome assembly GCA_016617855.1 of Megalonaias nervosa. NCBI lineage: Eukaryota > Metazoa > Mollusca > Bivalvia > Unionida > Unionidae > Megalonaias > Megalonaias nervosa. Next base: position 42,674 of record JAECUM010014773.1, on the reverse strand, counting down.
CAGTTAAAGCTGATTGCTTCTCGTTTCTGAGTTTGTTTTTAAAGAAAAAAACAAAAAAACACCCAACGGCCCTTTTCAGGGCCACCCACTTCTATCGAAAAGAGTTAGTATTCATTTTGCCAAAATCAATTAAAACACAAAATCCCTTTTTCTAACCCCATGATGTACGTGTGTGAGTGCATGAGTGTAGGCCCTTATTCTAAAACATCAAAACCAGGAGACACGTTTTTCAGACTGATCTCTTCTGGCACAAATTTTACAATCCAATGTCACAACACAACACAACACTTTTTTAAAAAGTTCATAGACTTCTTCTGTATCTTTTTTCTTTACTCTCTCTGTTTTTTAAATTTCTTCACTTTCACAGGTTTTTCTCTTCTTCTTCCTGACTTTGTTCTCGTCTTCTTTTCTTTACTGTCTTCTCTCTCTGGACGTGACGGTGTTCTTCTTTTGCAAATCTTCTTCCTCTTGCTCCTGTTGTTTCTTAAGGCAGTCTGAAGACCAATGTCTTTCTCTTGACAATGATAACAGCTATTTTGACTTTTGTCTCTTTTGACACTTGTCTTGCTTTTTTGACGGTCATGACATTCTGTAGCCCAGTGCCCTTTCTTCTGACAGATATAGCAAGTATCTTGACTTTTATCTCGAAAGGAGGGGAAGTAGTCCGTCGGCTTGTCTGAAGAAAACTTTCGTATGACACCTCGCAAAGCTCGATCAGAAGTTCGATGTGTGTGGGTTCTTCCATCGTGCTGGTCGGTTTGAGAGTGAAATGAATACTGAGAGAGAAGGCACCAGCCCTTTATATATACACTGAGCCTGACATGGATATATAGGGATCCATTGCGTTTCAAATGTAGTCATTTGACTTTTTGCAGTCAAGATGAAACGATAGCATCATTTCGTAAAGAAAGGAGAAGAAAGTAAGATTTATCGCCTCGCACAGTAGCTGAAGTCTTGGCTCAAATTCATGCCAGCGATTTTGAAGATCAGATGAGTGAACCAGAATCCAGACCCAGAGAGTCTACACCCAAACAAAGTCCGCCATTACCACCAGTAAACCCTGAAAAGTACTTTCACATTCGAGAGACGGACAAACGCTCCTCTAGAAAATTTAGAACCACGGCCTACACGTACACGGTGAAGTTTAAAGATTCCAAGTCCAACGTACCGTTGGAGAAAGCAGGAGGGTTCATCACAGATGTGTGGAATTCTTTGTTAACCACAATGAAACGGCAATGTGAAGCCAAAGAAGACGATCGCTTGAGACTTTCCATTCATCACGACAGTTTGAAGTCCCCCGTTTGGATCGAGTTTAACAGCCCGGCAGAATTGACACCTTCCAAAGTCATGGACAAGATTCAACACGTGCAGCAATCCAACGACAAGTTTCACATCACCCACGGAAAAGCGACACTGTTCATGACCCACGTGTCTCTTCCCCATCGGACCGCAAAAAGGTATTTTTGGTAGACGACCTTCGCAGTATCTTTCGTAGTTTCGTTCAAATTAACAACCCTCACGACCAGATGTGTTTAGCCCGTGCCATCGTGGTGGGACTAACATATGCCGACAAGAACGATACGGCAGAATGGAAAAGAGCCTGGCAAATTATTAAAAAGTCTAGCCGAGCCAGACAACGAAGAGAAGCAGAACTCCTGTTACAGCAAAGACACACCCTGCGGAATTCCTGAAATGCACAAGTTGCAAGACGTCTTGGTTCCACGCTACACCTTGAAAGTGCACTCTCAAGAAGTGCGCGGACCTCTGTTGTTTCGAGGCAAAGATTTCAAAGACGGAAAATATATTCACGTCTATCGTCACGATGAACATTTCGATGCCATTACCAGTATCACTACATTCCTGTCATACAGTTATTACTGTGAGAAATGTGACTATGGTTATAACAATCGAGAGCAATACAAACATTGTGGATCGAAATGTTCAGGATGGTTGGCCTCTAAACCCTGTCTGGACGAAGGACAAGAACGAGTGCATTGCTCAGCTTGTCAGCGCACTTTTGTCAGTCCAACTTGTTACAAACAACATTTGAAGACACAAGGTTCACAGCAGAAATGTGCTTGTCAACTCCTGAGATTGTGGACAAGGCATACGTACCAATTGTGCAAAGGCGCACGTATGTTCAGGAAAGAAGCGATGTCACATTTGTCGCCAAATCATGGACTTGGAACTCGAATGCTACATTCAAAAATACCATTCCAAACATGAAGAGGAAGAAGATGACCGGAAGAAAGGGAATTTCATCTTTTTCGATTTCGAATGTATGCAAGAGACTGACATTTCATTCTAATTTCTGCGTGGCTCACCGAGCGTGTGAGTAGAGCATCCAAGAGCCTATCTTTACTCATTGCTCTCACTGTAGCAAGATTCCTGGAGGACGTGAAAAAATCTTTCGGGGACCGAACACACTGGCCGATTTCGCCCAATGGATCTTAGACCCTATCGACGAGACGTGGAGCCAAGAAGACATCGAATGTTACGGAGATTGTCATCGCTATGCCACGGTGATGGCTGACAATTTCTTGGGATACGATGGAGAGTTTCTACTCAGATACTATACAGAACAAAGTACCAAACGTCCTTAAATGACTTTGAACGGAGCCAAAATCATCTCCATGCAAGTGGGACAAGTGCAGTTTAAAGATTTGATGAGTTACTTGGCCATGCCTTTGAGTCGCATGCCTAAAACGTTTGGTATGACAGAAATGGCCAAAGGCTATTTTCCGCACTTTTTCAATACCGAAGCCAATCAACACGCCGTTCTACCCCATTTTCCTCAGGCTCACTACTACGACCCCGACGACATGCGTACCGAACAACGAGAAGCTTTCTATGCTTGGTAACACACTCACGCCTCGGACCCGTTTGACTTTCAGGAAGAAATGCTAAAATATTGTCGTTCCGACGTGGACATTTTATGGCGATGCTGTGGACAATTTCGAGAACTGTTCATGGAGCACGGAGGGGTTGATCCTTTGAAAGAAGCCTGCACCATTACCAAAGCGTGTTCCTTAGTGTACCGTGAAAGATTCATGCCCGAAAACACCCTGGCTGTCATAAACCCTCAAACGAGAAACTTTATCAAACGTCAATACTCGGTCAAAGCCCTACGCTGGCTACATTACTTGTGTGACAAGGAAGACAAATGGATCCAACACGCCCGCAACGACAATACGATGGATTGATCAAGTGCAAAGTCTTGCCTCCCACGAACTTGCACCATCCCGTTTTACCTTACCATTGCCAAGGAAAACTGATGTTTCCCTTGTGTCGTACTTGTGCCGAGACGTGCAACCAAGACCAACCTTGTCAGCACAGCCAGGAAGAACGCGCCTTGACAGGAACTTGGGTCAACGTGGAATTGTTCAAACCTCTGGACCTGGGATACCAACTGTTAGAAGTGTACGAAATTACCACTTTCCCAAGACAGAAAAATACCACAAAGGCGACGAGACTTAAAAAGGCATTTTCGCAGACTACGTGAATGCCTTTTTAAAACTGAAACAAGAAGTCAGCGGCTATCCTTCCTGGTGCTAGACTCCCGAAGGCCAAAAGAAATTCAAAGAGAAATACTGGGAGCAGCAAGGCATCACTTTAGACCACGTAGAGAAAAACGAAGGAAAGCGATCGTTTGCCAAAGTAATCTTAAATTGCTTGTGGGGCAAAATGGCACAACGACCGTGTTTACCCAAGACGGAGTATTTGACAGAACTTTCCCGCTACTTCCAGATGATTCACGACAAAACCAAATACATGCAACACGTGGACGTCGTTCGTGAGGACTTTATCTTAGTCAGTTACGAAGAAGAACTGGACTTTGTCGAAGCCGACGAATTTGGAAATGTCATCATTGCGGCTTACGTGACAGCCCATGCTCGCTAAAAACTGTACGAAGCTTTAGAACTATTAGGAGATCGTGTGTTGTATTTTGACACGGACAGTTGCATCTACATCGATCGTCTGGGTCAACAGCACCCTAAAATCGAAGGAGATCGTTTAGGAGCCTGGACGGACGAGCATCCCGACGACAAGATTCTAAGTTTTGCATGTGGCTGTCCCAAACATTACGGCTACGAATATCGAGACCCACAAGGAGAAGTGCACACGGAGTGTAAAGTGAAAGGATTGACTCTCAATTATCGCACCAGTCGAGTGGTGAACTTTGGCGTATTGGAAGAAGCCTTGCAGTCTGGAGAGGATGGAAATTTTAAAGTGACCACCAACGAACAGCTCAAGATTGTACGTTTACCCAGACACCAAATCGTTAGCCGACCCTTGGAAAAAGTCTATCAAATCGCGTACCAGAAACGAGTACGGCTTCCCAACCACTTCACTTTACCGTACGGTCACACTGGTATAACAAAATGGTTCCAACACGATAATCACCAACAAGAAGGATGACTTCGACACAGCAAGAATCAAGTGTGAGACCCACGGAGAACTCCAAGTTCAAACCAAGCAAGAATCAAGTGTGAGACCCACGGAGAACTCCAAGTTCAAACCATACCATTTTCCTGTCTTTTTGCCTGCCTATTGTAATTGTGCCAGTCAATTGGAAACGTTTCAAAAATGGCCCACGGATAGGGAAGGATTACCTACTGCAAATGTTTTAGCTAGAACTGGATTTGTCTACTTGGGGCCTGAGACTGGATTAGGATACAAAGTACATTGTTTCAGTTGTGGTTTTAGGCTGCGTATGAATCGATGTATCTATAAAGATTCAGCTATTCTGGAACATACTCAATGGTCTCCGCGTTGTCCTTACCTTTATATGGTCTTTCCACCCATCGCACTACGGTTCAGGCATAACGGTACCTTAGAGAAGCTAGTACCGATGTCCAAGAAGAAAAAAAGGAAGACTTCCAAAACTAGGCATAAAAAAGGAACGATGTGTACAAACTCGAGACTTTATTACGACTAGTATAAAGAGGGACAACGTCCAAGACCGATAGTCATTGTAACTACCAACACCAAGCTAGAAAGATGAATCCTTTCACACAGCAAGTATCAAGCGTAAGACTCAAGTCCAACGAAAAACTCGAGTACGATGCTGTGCCTTGCGATGGCAGGGATGCCGTACGCTATGACCTCAGCGATTCAGTACCACATTGTAACGGGGGACTTTAAACATTAAAGCCTCCTTAATTGATTTGGCGATCGTTAACTAGGGAATGACCTCCCACGATGTTATTGCCCAGTGTGGACGGGTAGATGGAACGTTAACAGATAGCTGAGCAAGGCTATTGAAAGAAATAACAACTACTAGCCCCCTTTTTCCAATAAATAAAAATAAATTTAATCAATTAATACATAACCAAAATTTCACTTTCCAATCCAACAGTTTGACTAAAATAAATGTAATCAATTAATACATAACCAAAATTTCACTTCCAATTAATACATGATCAAAATTTCACTTTTCAATCCAACGGATTTACATTGATAGAATTTAGTCGTAGTGTTCAATTTACATCATATTACGAGTAGTGAATTTAGAGTTAAATTCCACGCTTGACAGTATCAACTGGCATCTGTCTCCTCTCGTCTTGTTTCCACGTCTAATGCGTGAGCTTTGGTCCTCTTTCTGACCCCTGTTTATTCCGACCTCTCTTAGATGCGGATTTTCCCTGGACTCATCGGGTTTTTCTTTTACTTCTTTCTCCTTTCTTCGAGGGTATAAAGCTGCTTCCTTAATGCTGTTCTTTCTTTCTTCCCACACAATCGTGTGTCAGATCTCCATAGCCTGTCTTCCTTTCCAAGACAGCTATCTGACCTTTCTTCGTTAACGAGGGAAACACAATTCTATTGTTCCCACGGAATTAGACCCTTCGTCTTCTGACAAGGCAAGAGTCGAACTGAAGAATTCTGAGCAAGTTGGTACCCTAAATTCTAGTCTCCCAAAGTGTACGCCTTAATTCTTACTGACCAATCAGAAGTAACTGTTCCTAAAATTCTGCCCAAATAATCACGTCTTTCATCAGATTTCACCAGCCTAAAATATGCTGCAATTAGCTTTCCTTTGAAGATCAATTATTTGACATAAAGTCATCTTCCCACTGATACGATTGTAACTCTATGTACGCTGTGTCACTATACCATTACGATGACTCGGTCAATCCTACTGAAGCGTAACGTAGACCCTTTTATGTTTCAGAGATGAAATAAAAGAAATATCAGTGAACTTCTTCAAGAACTTTTGACTTGACTAAGCTAACTTCAATGCACAATTTATTCACATTAAGTTTCAATAAGTCTTCAAAATTCGCCACATTACACACATCATAGAAATTTTGCCACGACTACCACTATACCTACCATGGAAAGTGATGCTATGCGTGTCAAACCTGACGGATGCGAAAGTGATGCCACTCGTCATCTTACACCTTTTCCCTTTACTGGTTTTCATGGTGGATGTCATCATTATGAAACCATGCGGCTACCACCCTACGGATGTCATCCCAAACTGAGCAAACTCCTGCATATTTCACCGTACCTTCATCGAAATGAACCTGTTAAAGACAAATATTCTTTCTCTGTGAGATTGCCCGAATACTGCAACTTTGAAAGTCGATTCCAAACCTTCCGAGGAAAATGGCCTAAATATCTGGGAGGACCTATCCCCGAAGAATTAGCTAGAGCCGGATTTATCTACTTGGGAGAGGGCGATATAGCTAGTGCTTCAGTTGCGGTGTGTCACTTCACGAGTGGGAACAGAAAGATTCCGCTTACCTGGAACATGCTCGATGGTCTCCGGATTGTCACTACCTACCTTTAGTGGCACCTCGTCATTGCAGTAGCATACCATGTCGTTTAAGAAACCAGCTTAGCTAGGAGTCAAACGTTGGACAACCCCTAGACAAGTATTTAAACCCCATTTAAAAAATAATATTCAAACATTACCAAACGAATTGCAAGAGAAGATCTACAAGGACAATTGGCTGGGACTTGCCAGAGCAAAATCTCAATGGGTGACTGAGGAACTTTTATGTCGAGAAATTCACAAGAGGAAATTGACAAAAGTCAACAAACAAGTCAGATTTCTCTGGATCAAGTGTGCGTTCTTCCGAATATTCCGCTTCAGACCATTTACATTAGAAGATTTGAATCACATTCTTGACCGTTTCCTGGAATGGCATTGGCCAGAAATTATTCACTATATTTGTTACTTTCGCTCTAGCAGAAGTGTTTGACTGACATGGTCATGGATACTTTAAAAGAGAACATTCGTGGTTTGCATGTGGAGTTGAGAGAACGCATTTACCGAGAGTTGGTGAAAATACAAGTGAAACGCAAAGAACAATTGCAGCCGTTACGTCACCGATGTTGGAATCACTGGTACCTGAATGGTATAAGAGGACTGATCCATTTCAAAGGGTTTCATTGGTCAAACATTGATGAATCGCGTGAAATTCATAAAGTTTTTGATGCCACTCATTCAACTTACAAGGTGATTCTAATACACCGAATTGCAACGGACGAGTTAGAGGATTACCAAAATCTTTTACACAGAGTTAACTTAGTTCAAGAGGAAACTTCTGTGCGACGTGTGGTGTGTGAGTTAGTGACTAAACATTTTTGGTGCGGTACTGAAATAAAACCGATGCTGTTCAAAAGGTACACTTATTACCTTACACCAAAGAAGATATAAAAACGGACTACCATGCCATGGCCTTTATCATTCGTGATACAACAGATTCCGTGGAAGGAAATCAATGACAATATTTTAACGGTGGAGGATTACAATCGCCTTTTACGAGATCTGTGTCCATTGAATTGGGGTCGACGTGTGCTGTGTGTCTTAGTGACTTGCTTTCTGGGATTTCGTTTACCAGCCGATTCCTTGTGGACTCTTCACGAACAGAACATACCACTCAAGAAGCATGAAAGTGGTCCCTTTAAATGTACACGAAAACTCATTCTGCTCAAAGCTTTACGCTTTCATCTCGATACATCTCGACCTCTACAGGAAAACAAGATTCGTCAGCTTTTAGGTACTGAAGATGTGTACGATGATCTGTGTGTAGCTTGTGACTTACACCCTCACTGGAAAGATGTATGTCACTGGAAAAGTTGGGGTTTCGAGACTTGGTAAAAAGAAATGGCACACTCTGCCCAAGATTTGTCATCCTAACTTTAAACGTTCAGTGAAAAAAAGTAACTTTTAAACCTGTGTTAGCGACAGTACCAGAAGAAGAACCACTCCCTTCAGGACAGGACAGGACCGTCATTGACATCCCCGAAAGACCATTCCAGGAGGACTCTATTGTGACTGTGCCAAGGAGTGTAGAGACTCTAAGAACATTACACACTGTCCCTACGATACCTCATCTTGATCACCAAAAATGTTGTACAAAGACTTGTTTATATTCCACTATGATCATTTTGATGTGTCTTTTATTCATGTACTTAGTTATTTGGCTTTTATGTATTTTTGTCTTTCGTGTTGTTCACTTTTAAAGATGGCAATAAACGTTTCCTAAAAAAAGTATAAAAACTCTTGTCTTGTCTGTCTTCATGTCAAAAGTGACATTCCTTACAGTACTATGGCTACCTCTACCGTCTCTACTCCCTCTTCCTCCACTTTCAAAGTCATTGACGAACACTTAGATCGTGCCAGTTGGGAGGCCTTGTATCTTCGCCATCACTTTAACATGCTTATTGCCGGACCTAGCGGTTCAGGCAAAACCGAATTTGTCAAACGTTTGATAGAACATAAACATCATTTGATCGATCGTCCACCTCAACCGATCATGTGGTGTTACAAAGAGTGGCAATCGGCGTACAGCCTTCTGCGAGAAAGTCAAGGCGATTCCATCGTCTTTGTGGAAGGCATTCCTGGCGAAGACGACGCGATCGTGTCTGAGCCCAGTCAAACCCATCTGGTCATCGTCGACGACATATTAGGAGAAGACGAAGAAGAAATTAAACTGTGGTTTACGCGCAAAGGGCATCATCGTAATGCCAGTGTCATTTACATCACCCAAAATTTGTTTCAACAAATTAAAGCCCATCGTACCATCAGTCTCAATTCTCATTACGTGGTCTTGTTTAAAAGCCCTAGAGATAAATCGCAAGTGCAAGTGTTAGTCAAACAGTTAGGAACTCCTTGGCTGACTCATGCGTACGACGATGCCACTCCACACGCTTATTTACTCGTGGATTTCAAGCCAACCCCCACCCCCACCCCTCCCCGCCGATTATTTGCAATTTCGTACCCATCTGTTTCACCACTGGTGCCAAGACGGAGGGCTTGTCGTGTACACGTCCCCGTCCTCGACTTAACAACAACAACCAAAAAAGTCTATAAAAACCTCGGTCACTCGGGGTCTGTCTCATACAGCGTCAAAATGACGTCCCTTCAGTCTCATCTTCCCGTCAAATTGATTCGTCCCTTGTACGGCATCAGTCGCAAAAAAATCCACAGATATGTGCTCGTGTCTTAGAAGCTAGTCTCAAAGAAGTTTTACGATGGTTTACGGTGACAGCACGTCAATTACTACAAGGCATCATTCACATTCCACATCAAACCAAACGCTTTTTTGAGAGAAATAAAGTAACCTTGACACAACTGGCCGATCCTCGCATCGACACTCAAACCAAAAAACAAATCATTTTGAAACCTGGAGGTAGCTGTTCTCTAGAAGGTGTCATCATTCGTTCCCTCTTAAAATGGGATCCCAATGCTCCCAAAGTTCTGCCCAAGAAAAAAGCCACTCCTCGACGTGCCCAGAAGAAAAGAAAAAAAGCAACAGTGTCAAGACCAGGTCACAGCCACAGAAAAGAGCTTCTACCCGCAAGAGAGGTACGGCCGCCAAGACGCCACCTTACATTCGCAAACCACGACCTGTCGCATCGGTGACTGTGTCTCCAGTCGCCTCAGGTTCTTCCACTTCTCCGTTGCTGGTGATGCCTACACGCGTGTAATTTGATGAAACATTGGAAACCCGCGGCTCCAAGAACTTCTCTACCAGTGGTGACACCCTCCTCCTCTTTGGCGGCAGTGGCCTCTGCTCACAAAGTACCTGCTCCCAAAATCAAAGTCCAAGGAAGGTCGGGTGTGTTAAAGAGTTTACTGGATTTGTCCAAGCAAGAACTGTCCCGACTGAATCCTTTACGAACCCCTCCACGACGTGTGATGCCTGCCATGAAAATGATACGACGAGCCGACAATCAGTAGCGACGCATTCCAGTATAAAAAAAGACCTGAGGCAAACGATAGGTTCAGTGTTTTGTGCTGCTGAACGCCCAAAGATGTCCCCTCAAAGAAGTGCACACTGTCACCATCGTCGTTCTCCTGTCCAAAAAGGAAAAGGAAAACGAAAAAGACAGTCACGTCATCCAAAAAAAACGCTTAGCCAAACATCGACGTCACCCCAAGAAGAGACACTCGTCCAAAGAGAAGCCACCAAAAAGGAGGATTTTTTTGACAAGGAGTACGTAAATATGGCCTCAAAAATAAAAAAAGTTAAAAGGACACATGTCGAGCCATTAACTTCAGTGTATTTTGTGCTCCTGAACACCCAAAGATGTCCCCTCAAAGAAGTGAACACGGTCACAATTATCGTTCTCCTGTCCAAAAAGGAAAAAGAAAAGGACAGTCACATCATACTAAAAAGCTCTTAACCAAGACACGACGTCACCCCCAAAAAAAGACACACTAGGCAAAAAAGGAGAAGCCACCAAAGGGGAAGATTTTTCTTTCAAATGGATAAGTTAGTAAATGATTTTGACAAAAAGTTAGAGGACAAGCTCCAAAAGAAAAAGTGAGATAAAAGGATGCATGTCGAGCCATGGACTTCAGTCCATTTTGTGCCCCAAAGATGTCCCCTCATCGTCGTTCTCCTGTCCAGAAAGGAAAAGGAAAAAGAAAAAGACAGTCATGTCATCCGAGAAAACGCTTAGCCAAATATCGACGTCTGTTCCTGAAAAGACACACTCGTCCAAAGAAAAGGAGAAGCCGCCAAAGAGGAGGATTCTTTGGCGATTTTGGAAAACAAATTGTCACCTTTATGACGAAGCGACAGTCAAAAGGAGGATAAAAGGCCGTGTGCCAAGTCATCGACGTTAGTTAATCTGTTGGTTTGTGCCCCGGAACCAACCAACAAACATAGATGTCACCCCCAAGAAGACATCCTTCTTCTACCCCCAAAGGAAATTAAAGGAAAGGACTGCCACCTCGTTTAGTCAAACATTGGGACATGTTGTCCGTCCTGTCCAAAGCATCTCCACCCATGCGAAAAAAGTCATTCAAACCGCCTCCAAAGAGGTCATCGATACCGTGAACAAATGTTGTCTGAATGTCATGAAAGGAACGATACCTTTGACCAAACACCAGAAGCAATGCTTTGCCAAACATCGACACGTTTTTCGCCAAATGGTCCAAAAGAAAATACCCATTCGTCAAAAGAAAAAGATGTTGGTGCAAAGCGGCGGATTTTTACACCTGATGGGGCTTCTTACCAATGTAATAGCGAGACCTATGTTGGGTATGTTGGGAAAATTTTACCCGCCATAGCTCCAATGTAAAAGGGTCAAGAAGATAAAAGGGACCTCTGGAGTCAAATGATCTCAGACGTGATCCTTGAAATCCAATGGAAGGACGATAACTAGCTTTAGTGCCTTACACACGATGGATGGAATACCATCGTTGGCAAGAACAACGGACCCGACATTTCCCTCCCAATCCTCATTTGACCGAGATATTCCAGTTACAACACGAATTGCAATCATTGATGGATCGCGGCGATTTGTCAGAGATTGAAAAATGGCAAAGATACGGTCAACTGTTGCAACGACTGCAACTCTTTCAACAGAAAGCTTTAGATGAAACAACTGTACCCACTCTGAAAGATTTTAAGACCCTGATGTAAAGTTCAGCACCACCACCACCCCCAGCGGTCAAGACAGATGCAATCCCACGGATGTCTGAGGAAGAAGAGGCAAGAGAAGTCTTTAAAACACCGTCAGCAGCTCCCATCCCTAGTAAGACTGCAGCGTCCTTGTTGACCCCTTCCCCTTCACCCCAACGAGAAGAAATTAAATCTTGGGTTAAAAAAATGATGTCCACTCCATCTTCGACAGAAGTCAAAGAGAAAGAAGGGAAACCAGAAGTGAAAAAGGAAAAAAAAGAAGAAAAGAAGACCAAAGCCATTCCAGTACCGCCACCACTACCTTCGACGTCTACTCCAGTGGCAAATCGGACACGCAAAGCCGTTTCTAAATCACACCCTCGTCCCATTCAGAGTACCATCAGCGAAGAGTGGATCACTTATTAAGAAAATGGAGAAGGTTTTAGCCAGCATTTACCACGATTCATCCCATCCTGCAGGTTACGGAAGAGTTCAGAAATTGTATCGTGCGGCCAAAACTCGACTGAAAAGTGTCCCTTTACCTCATGTGCAACGATGGTTACAATAACAAGCCAGATACACCTTACACAAACCCATTCGACGAATATTTTCCAGAAGTCGCACCCGAGTGGAGGGTATCGATCATCAATGGCAAGCAGATTTAGCCGATGTCTCTCATTTCGCCACCTACAATCGTGGCTACAAATATTTGTTTTGTGTCATCGACGTCTTTTCCAGATTTGCTTGGGTCGTACCATTGACTTCCAAATCGAGCAGTGAGTTAGTGCAATCCCTCAAACTGGTGTTGAAACAAAGCGGGCGTCACCCTCTTCGATGGCAAATCGACAAAGGCATCGAATTTCTGAACCAAGATTTCCAAAAAGAATTGAAGAAACGTGACATTCATTTTTTCACCACCGAGAGTCCCGAAACCAAAGCCAGCATCGTGGAACGTTTTCAATGCACCTTGAAAGAACGCATGTGGAAATATTTTATGCATCAAAACACTCTCAAGTACATCGACGTCTTGCCACACCTAGTCCAAGCGTACAACCAATCTTACCATCGGAGCATCGGACGTACCCCCCAAGAAGTTACTCCCGACAACGAAATGACCGTCTTTGAGCGCCTGTTTGGTATGTCCCCGACAGTGACTGTCCCCAAGAAACGTGGAGTGTTGGCAGAAGGAGATTGGGTGCGCATTGGCAAAACAAACGCACTTTCGCAAAGGTTACTTACCCAACTGGACCACATAATTGTTTCGTGTCACTGAACGTGTGCGTGGCCGTTATCCTCCCGTCTATAAATTGGAAGACATGAACGGGGAAGTGTTAAAAGGAACGTTTGACTTGCCCGAGTTACAACGTGTGACCAGAAAATGAAGACGACGTGTACGAGATCGAAAGCATTCTCGATCAAAGAACCCGCAAATCATCGACTATAAAAAGAAGTGACCATCATGCCCTTCAACAAAGCCTTAGTTACAGCAGTGACCACTCCTTCCCCCAGTTCTTCTCTGCAAGATCTACAAAAGCAACCCTTGTGGGTGCTGTGTGGAGAACGTGTATCTAAGACGCAAATCGTCTTTTTCTGCCAAATCTTTGTGGTGTATTGTGTCATCGGTGCTGCCATTGCCAATTTGAGTTCGCAACAAGGAGACAAACAATTGTGGACCATTTTACCCAGCAGTTGCATCGGTTACCTTCTTCTCAATTCGTCTCTGAAACATTCCTCTAATGGGAACAACAACGGGAGTCTTGCGTCCAACGTCAGTCTCCCTTCTAACAGTCACCATAACAATCCTCTTTTAGACACTCATCTGATTTCCAGCGACTCTTCGGACACTAGAACTCTGGAATTATGAACAACCAATTTTACTTAACGTTACCCAGTGACAGTTCCATGGAGGTATTTCCCAATAACACCTTATGCTGTTACACGGCCAAATTACCTCAGGCCATTCAATTGGTTCATGAAGCCCATTGGGAAGTGTCTTTAGTGGAAATGATTCACCCTACACAAATCAAAAACATCATCAAAAATCAAAACACTTTTACGGTGGAAGTTCATGACGAGAAAGTGCAACAACACTTGGATGAACGCACCACTGCAGGTGACTCTATGAAAACACAAGACCCCAAAAGTAAACGAACAACTTATCGGTTGAAAATTCCCCCAGGCTATTATTTTAGTGGTCAACATTTGGTGAACACCATTGCTGACAGGTTCAATGCCGTGTTTGGTAAAGTCTTGAAGAAAACCAGAAAAAGTGTCAAGATCGAGTACCACAAAATAGCTCGTTGCCTACTAATCCTATTTTTAGAGGACAAAGTATTGGCCATTACATTTTGTCCTGAATTATATGACATTTTGAGTGGTGATTCCAAGTTGATCAAGATTAGAAACGAAACGCCAGTCGTTACCGGCAACTTGGATTTTGCGAAATATTTTCGATTCCCTGTAAAAATGAACCAAGGACTGAATTTGATTTCTGTGTACTCCGATGTGGCGGAGTACAACGTGGTGGGACACACCTCCGTACCGTTACTGCGTGTCATTCCTTTCAAAGTGGATTCTGCCACGAACGCTGACGAGGAATGTGGAAACACCTATCACGTTCACCGCGAATTTGTACATCCTCACTATTTGCCCGTCAGTAAGTCGTATTTCGACACAGTCAACATTACTATTAAAGGAAATCTGGGACAAAATATTTCATTCACCAAAGGGAAAGTCACAGTGAAACTCCATTTTCTAAAACGATTACTCTAACCCCTTGTCGGTCATGTATCCTGTGTACCAAGGAGTCGCTCAACAGCGAGGATATGGTTTAGAAGATATGCTGAAATCGGCCTTTCGTTCGGTGGCTCCCGTTTTGAAACCGATGGTGACACGGGGATTGCACGCCTTGAAAGATGCCGCGTTGACGCAAGGTAAAGAATTTCTCCAAAATGTCATCATTGACAAACAAAACCCCAAAGAAGCTTTCTTGATAGCAAGAAAAAATGTCTTGCTTCAAACGGGCAAAGATATTTTGGGCCGACGAGAAACTCCTATAAATGCCCTTGGCTCTGCCGAGTCATGCATTCCTGCTTCCCTGACGCCACAGCAAGGACAAGGCAGAAAAAGACGACGAAAACACCCCTTCAGAGGACTTCACACCCCCAGAGCTAGAAAGACTAAGAAAAGAAAAACCGTCCGAGAGTTAGACTTTTTTGATTATTAAAAGATCACAGAAAGAAAGAAAATGATACACCGAGAGTCTTGCGTCTGTTCCAAGTAGGAACTGGATCTGTTTGCCATGCCACCCACCATGACGGATTCAGCTCCCATCGAGTTTGAAATCAAAGGACAACTCGAAGATTACATCGATCTGAATAACAGTTACTTGTACCTGAAACTGAAAGTGATCAAAACGGACAACACCAATCCGGGAGCCGATGCCAGAGTAGCTTCCGTCAACAGTTCCATGCATTACTTGTTCAGCGAAGTGGATTTGTACTTGAATAACAAACTGGTCAGCAGTAGCATGGATACTTACCCTTACCGAGCGTACCTGGAAAATCTCTTGACGTACAGAAAAGAGGCCAAGAACACTCATCTGGATGCTTGCGTGGTATGGAAACCTGACATCTCAGGTGAGGACACGTTTAACGACACAGCCCTGACAGCAGATGACAATCCTGACAATGTGGGCTTTAAAGACCGTCGAAAGAAAATCCTACAAGACCGTAGTTTAGAACTGATCTATCGTTTGCATTTGGACATGTGGTTGCAAGACAAGTATTTGCTCAACGGAGTGGATATTCGCCTGAGACTAAATCTCAGCAGTGTCACTTTCCATTTGATGGCTCATGCCAACGAGTACAAAACCACCATCCAAGAAGCCAGACATTACGTGCGCCGCGTAGAAGTGTTACGTAAAACGGGAACCTACATCAGTCACACATTGAGCAGAACGACCGCCAAGTATCCGATACGACGCGTAGAAGTGAAAACGTTCACCATTGCTACTGGACTCCGATCCAAGATCGAAGATCATCTGTTCCAAGGACAGTTACCCAAGCTTTTAATAGTTGGCATCGTAAGTAATGCAGCCCTAAACGAAGCCCACGATCAAAATCCTTTCCAGTTTAAGCACTACAGAGTGTCCAAGATCGAAGTCAGTCGCGATGGCAAGACCATGTGTACCAGACCCTTCGAACCTAACCTTGCCCAGAAGAATTACTTGAGATCGTACTTGTCTCTGTACGAAGCCACCGGGCAATTAGGAACAAACACCAGTCACGGCATTTCGTACGACGATTATGTAGGAAGTTACACTTTGTGGGCCTTTGATTTCACTCCAGACCAAGGCAGCGACGAGGGACATTTCCACCCTAAAAGGTCTGGTCAACTGCGTGTGGAACTTCAGTTCGCAGAAGCTCTCGCCGAGACGGTGAACGTCATCTTGTATGCCGAATTCGATAATATAATAGAAATCAATAGTTTGAGAGAAGTCATTCTAGACTATTAGAAACTATGGAAGACTCTTACCCCTCTTTGAACGGTAGATAATCTTTGGAAATGGAATGGGAGGATACCGTGAAAGCAGAACCACAAGACAAAGACGTAGAGGAAATAGTGGTCAAGCCCAGATCGCCAGAACAAGAACAACATTTAGTGTCCTGTTTAGCGAAACAGCTGGCGGATAAAATTACGGAATTGACCAAGAAAGATTGCTATGGATGTCAAAATGATCATCCCAGTCAAATTCAACACGATAAATGTCTGATGATGAGCCAAGAAGAAAAATTGGACGAGTATCTGGACGATGCTTGGAGTCTCATCTCGGAAGAAGCAGTGTTGCATGAGTGGTATAAAGGCTTGCGTGATCATTCCTGCCCTCCATTGACTACTCTGGAGATCTATCGCATCGAAGTTCTCTTCGCCCAAAGTACGGAGACGAAGCAAAGAAACGGTTACTTGACAGAGATTTTCAAACAAAAAGTCAGAATTGAATTGATGACTTATCATTACCTGTGAAAAAAACAACAAAACAAAAAATGGATACCTGGGAACTTTACTACCTTTTGAACAATAGTTCTTACACTGCTTCTTGGAATCCTGTCGTGTGCGCTAAAGATGAACTACCTCATCGCAAACCTCAAGACCATCAAGCTTATGTCATCAACACGGACGACAGTCACCTCCCAGGAACCCACTGGGTAGCCGTCTACTTCCCTAAAGAGGATTGTGTGGAGTATTTTGATTCGTATGGATTACCCCCTTTGGAAGACGACATCATTGACTTTATGAGAAGAAATGCCCAGACGACACGATTCAATAATGTGAAATTACAAGGCACAGATTCCATGGTGTGTGAACAATATTGTGTGTATTTTCTTCATCAACGCAGTCTTGGATATCCTTTGGAACATTTAGTGACTTATTTTGATAGTAACTCTTCTAGAAACGATGAGAAAGTAGATCGATGGTTTTGTGACCATTATGGCTATCTTTAGCTAGGAAACGTAGTGTACATCAATGGCCTCATGACTTCCATCAGTGGAAATCTCACATGATTTCACAACGTTGTCAGCCTTGTCAAAAAACAATTGTTTGATGTTATTATTAATTGTTAGTGGTTAATTGTTTGTTGAATAAAAAAGTTGTGTTTTGAAAAAATGTGTCTGTCGTTTGTTTTCAATAAATGACTGTGAATATATGCTCTTTGACTTCTCTCTATCCCTCACCATGACATTAGCTATCATAACGTTTCGACTCAACAAAAACCCTACCTATGAACATGCCTTCCAGACTAGCCAAGCTGAACGTAGCTTACGTGAATTTACATCGTGTCAGGCTAAACCTGATTACGAAGCCTGAAGAGATAGAGAATGTGAGGATGCCAATAATAGCCCAAGACCTGGTAGAAGAGGTCTTCAGAGAGGAAATCAAAAAAGAACAAGAAGAATGGACAGAGAAGTGCAGACTTCAGAAGCAGAGAGAACAGCAGCAGCAGCAGCAGTAGCAACAGCAGCAGCAGGAACCAGACAGAGGTTTTGTTGATTGCCTTGTGGACACCAAAGAGTTCTCCTTCTCTTGCCGCAGAAGCAGGCCATATCGTGTAGGAAAGCCTGCCGCCAGACGGGGATGCAGTCTTAGTAAAAAGATCGCCGCCACTCCCCGTCAACAAAAACAGCCCTTTTCAGGGCTACCCCCAATACTCTGGAAAAGACATACTAATTTAATTGCCAAAACAAACTTGTGTGTTTATGTTTTCAAAAATAGAATTGTGTCTATAAGCACTTCGTTTCTTTTGTCAGTAAAAATCCACACTTCGTTTCTCTGTCTTGTCAAATAGTGCATGTCTGTGTTAGTAAGTAAATAAAGTCAACGTGAGTGGGATTTTTTAGGTCCGCGCGCTTGATGTAATAGTAATAGTGGTATTGTAAGGTTTGGTGTCAGGGGATGTTTTCCTTCACGTTCGTGCTCCACGGATATAAAGCGGAGTGCACGTCAGTCTGGCTACCCACGTTGACTCGTCAACATTGAACATGAATAGCAGAATCACAAAATTTTAGAACTGAAAATGCACCTGGAGTAGGCCAGACGCCTCCTGGACGAGCTGGCCATGGAAGCCGTTGCAGAAGCAGACCGGGTGAAAGAAGACGAGAAGGAAAAGAAGCGAGGGATCCTGCCTCACCTCATACTAAGACCTACGTGCGAGGTCAAGTCTGAGGTGATGACGCCTCCACGAACACTACCAGTACAACAGCCAGCACCACAACCACTACCAGTACCACAACCTCTACTAGTACCACAGACACTACCAGCACCACAACTTCATCATCTACGGGTATGGTATAGGAGAAGGAGGGAAGCCTTCACTATCCCAGAGACGGAAGATTGGGGTGCTGAAGCCACTCAAGAGGCCTCCGCACTCCCAATCACAAATGTGAATTGGGAACAAGATTGGAGAAGGAGATGCGTGTGTGGTGCCTGACCTGGGAGATGTCACCATTTGCCAGGTGCATCTGAAGTTCCAAGGAAAAACAGCCCTTCTCAGGGCTAACCAGATCTCTAGAAAAGAGACACTATTCAATTTGCCAATTTGTATGAATGTAGAGTAGTGTGACTATAACCACCTCACTCCTTTGTGTGTGTGTGTGTGTGTGTGTGTGTGTGTGTGTGTGTGTGTGTGTGTGTGTGTGTGTGTTTTGCGTTCGCGTACGTTTGTGTGGATGGTAGGTATGGTGTTTTTTCTTCTCTTCCCGTTTGTGTGGATAGTAGGTATGGTGTGTTTTTTCTTCTCTTCCCGTTTGTGTGGATAGTAGGTATGGTGTGTTTTTTCTTATCTTCCCGTCTGTGTGGATAGTATAGTGTGTGTGTTTTATGTATTCGCGTACGTTTGTGTGGATAGTATATATGGTGTGTTTTCTTCTTCTCTTCCCGTTTGTGTGGATAGTAGGTATGGTGTGTTTTTTTCTTCTCTTCCCGTCTGTGTGGATAGCATAGTGTGTGTGTTTTATGCATTCGCGTACGTTTGTGTGGATAGTAGATAATGTGGGTTATATGCGTTCCCGTCCGTTTGTGTGGATAGTAGCTATGGTGTGTTTTTTTTCTTCTCTTCCCGTTTGTGTGGATAGTAAGTATGGTGTGTTTTATGCGCTCCCGTCCGTTTGTGTGGATAGTATATAATGTGGTTTATATGCATTCGCGTTCGTTTGTGTCGATAGTAGATAATATATGAACTGAGTGTAAGGGATGTTTCCTTCACGTCCGTGCTTGAAGTATATAAATCATATCGCTCGTCATTCGCGCCATTCAACGCTGAATATAAAAAATGGCAAGTAACATGGAGAGGATGCTGAGATTCCAGGAGGTGGTAGACACACTAGGTTTGGGGCATATAGTCCCCAGCAGCAGAGGAGGTGAACAGACCTTTTTGCTGGAGACCTTATTTACAAAAAATAAAGGTTCCTACAAAGACTGAAAACAAGGTCAATAACGTTAAACTGAAACCTCTAACCGAGCATATTCCCATATGGTGGAAAACAGACAACAATAACGTCAAATCGTCTGAGTTAGCTCATTTTTGTTATTCCATCGTTGACGTATTTTCTTCAAATTTTTATGCGACTCGTTTACTCGCCGGGTCACTCAATATTGGTCGTTCACCTCCTCTGCTGCTGTAATTAAATCATTGTTATATCAATAATGATTGGAGAGCCACACTCAGCTAGATTAGCTCGAGAGCGACTAGAGGCAATTAAAAAATATCTACCCGTCCGTGATTCTGTCAAACAACAACTACAAGCTCGTCAGGAGTCTCAGGTTGAATTTGCAGAGGATACAAAACAATTATTTAAACCTATTACAGAAATTACTAAAGGTCTTCTTCCTGTATTAGAAAAAACTGCTGAAGCAACTGGAAAAATAGCAGAAAGAACAAAACAAACAAAAAGGATTTTACGGGGACTTCCAGCTGATATAGCTGCTGCTCAGCAAATACTTATACCTGAAGGCGCTGAAGCACCACCAGCTCCTAAAGCAAAAAAGCCAAAAATAAAGATTGATCTGACTGATAGATTCAATGAAAAAGTTTTTGAACATATTAGGAATATTGACAAGAAGGATTTACATTCTTTTGCTGTTGATTCCTTCAAAAATAGAAAATCTTTTTTGAATCCTGAACACGTCGAAAAACCTGTAGATCGTGAAGCTTGGTATAAATGGTTATATCGCATAAACACAGGAGTTGATCAAGTTAAAGTAAATGATCTAGATTATACTGAATATATAATAAATATAGATGAATACGCTAGAAATTTAGAATCACACAAGGAAAGTGCGAGGCAACAACAACTACAACAAAGACAAGCAATACAAGAAGAAAGAGCACAAGCAAAACGAGCAAAAGAATTAGAAAAGGAAGTAAAAAAGGAAGAAAGAGAACGTAAAAAACAAGAAAAGCAAGCAAAAAAGGAAGAAAGAGAACGACAACGTGCAGAAAGAAGACAAAATGCTCCTTTAACGTCGTTATTAATATCACTACCACCACATGAAGAAATGACTCCCATAGAACCAAAAAAAAAAACAGTTACACCTATTAGTAAATTACGAGGAAGACAAGAAGAATTATTTGGAAAACCCCTTACCTTTCCTCCTCCTACTTCAGTTAAAGAATCTGACGTAGAATCAATTATGAAAAGAATTGAAAAAGCAGAAAGATTGAAAGAATTACATAGAAGAAAACCCTACTCAGTTCCACATTCAGAAAAATTAAGACCGCCAGATGACCCTCCCGGCGCAACTGGAAGCGGCTTTACTAATCAAGAAAGCGGTTTTATTACTTGTCCCAACAATATCCTTGCTGATGTTGATCAACTAGAAATTCTGATTGGGGGAAAACGAGCTGGTAATAATTCCCCAGAAATAATGAAGCAGCTGATATTTGTAAACGATTATTTACAGGCGGTATCATGGATATTAATGTGTATCGATCTCTCATTAATGAAATCGCCGATGACTACCATAGTGATTAAGTATGTAATTAGATACAGTTACTATAATAAAATGATCGTATATAATACTCAACGTGGACCGACCTTGGTTAGAGTAATAAATTCACGATTACCAGTATCAATACGACCTACGGAGATGGACTAGGTGATGTTGTTCAGGGTCTGTTTGGAAGGTTAGCCCCAAAAGCAATACCGATTGCAAAGCAACTGGGAATGAAAGCTATTGATGTTGTTCGTAAAAAAGGTATTGGTGCTGTTGGTGATGTTGCTAGTAAAGCATTCTCAGCGATCAAAGATAGACTAGCACGATTAATACGACGAAAACCTCAGCCACCAGTGAAACTGGCCAGCACTGAAGTGATGCCTGCAAATATTAGTAAAATAATAAATCAAGCTGCGAATCAAAAACTAGCAGAGTTAGCTAGTGCACCAATGTCAGAAAAAGAAAAAAAATATAACTGCTAGTCTGATAGCAGGAAGTGGTCTTCGTGTTAGACGATATATAATAAAGATGTTCAAACGTATACCTGATCCCGCATTTGACATGGACGCACCGGTCTTTAAAGATGAGTCTGTGCGTGATTATCAATATTATTCTTATGACGCTCGAATTCCAGATCAGCGTGGACGAATTGAACTTTAAGTTCAAGATACAAGTAGGTATTTCTTACCCGCTGAAGCATTTATTGAAGTAGAAGGTGAGATTATAAAAACAGATAATACTGAATACAACGCTGATGTTAGAGTTGGTTTTGTTGATAATGGCATCATGGCGTTGTTTGATAGCGCTAAGTACATGATTGACGGAAAAAATATTGAATCAATTCAAAAAGACGTCGACGTTGCAACGACGATACTTGGCCTTGCAAGATACAGCGATGATTATTCAAGATCAGCTGGTCCATCAATGACGTTTGTAAAGGAAGTAGTATACATATATGAGGTTCCTATGTCAGAGACCCCCTACCCCTCCAAAACGTTGTACGTTAAAATTTTTGTCAGCAGCCTTTTTTAGCTCAAAATGATGACTTTCATATGATAAGGCTTTTCTAACATATTTCTGACAAAAATTTTAACGTATAACGTTTTGTCGGGATGGGGGGGGGGTCTCTCAGATAGGAACAACTCATATATGTATACTACTATTACCTATAGAAATAATGTTGTTTTTTTTTATAGTTTAGATAAAATTAATTAGAAATTGAAAATATTATATATAATGTATCACTATAAACCAATCCGACAGGTTGGATTTGATTTAATTCGGTTAAGGCAGCCTCAAGTTATACTGGTATAAAACCTAAAATAATAAGCGATTGTATTAAAAAAAGTTGGTTACCATATATCACCAAAATATGGGTCAGTATGGCTATTCGCGACTGAAAATGATATGAGAATAGCGGGTTGGGCAGATGATCTAATAACATCTATTGATAATATGGTTGATATTTTATTTGATAACGATATTACTAAATATCTACAGTGTAAGTAAACAAGGTTTTATTTTCCAGAACCCCCCTTCAAAGCTTTCTATAGTAACATTTTGTCAAAAATATGTTAGAAAAATGTTTTCACACTCACCTGTCCACGACCAGCAATGAATAATTCGAAACCACATAGTCATAAACCTGTGTATAAAATCCTATAGCAGATTGGTCACGAAGCAAATTCTCACTGCTTTTTATATCGTTATTCTGGGAAAATCCATTGTAAATATCTTTGACCTTGATTTCAGTAGGCGTTTTGGGAAAATTCATTGGGAATTACTTATATTTAACCTTGATTTGGAATGGGCGTTTTAGGAAAATCGATTGCAAATAACCTGATTTCGGCGTTATATTCCAAAAAAGCCATTGGAAATTCCATAACCTTTCAAAATGATTACATGATTATGGGAATTCTGTGTGGGCTTATGACGACATCGTGTAATCATTTTATGTATTTAATCTCCAGGGAAACTAAATTTGTATACTGCAATATATTATGACGCTCTGATTGATTTTTATTCACAAGACTATTGCAGTGGCAAAGAGTTAGTTGTGTAAGTAATACAAAGCTTTCTTAGTATCTAAGACTATTCACATGATCGGATATTAAACGCTGCAATTTAATTTTTCATTGTAGAAAACCAAAGCATTTTATCATTTACACGATTTTGTTATATATTTTCATAGAAGAGGAAGTAGTATATGAAAGGGGGAATTGAGACACTTTTATATGTTTCCATGGCTCAAACATTTTAAGTCTTTTATCGTGAAAACAATGATTGAACAAGGTAAGTGAAAACATTCTTTGAGATTATTTTATACCCTACCATTTTTATACTTTTTCTGATAATCTTTTTCATATCTGCTGACTCTCATTGGTAGAATATCTGTTAACACACTGTCAATTATACGGAACTCGCGTATTAAATCGTCCATATCATATTTTATACCACGCAAATAAGATCGTATTTGATCAAGTAATTTTTATAGGTGATACCTGCTGTTTTACAAGCGTTTTTTTTTTAGTTGCAAGACGAGGCTCAATTTTTTTACACGCTGTTCCAAGAGAAACACCAACGCCGGATATTATTAATAAAAACGGGTTTAATGATGCTCCACTTGAAATTATACCAGAGCTAGTCATTAACAATGGCAAATATGATATCACTCGAAGTATTCTGTTATAGTATTTGTAATATTCTTTCACGCACCAAAGTTTTCTTTATCATAATATCTGTAATATTTTACTAGCGCGTCAACATCTTGTTTTGCAATTTCTTCTGAAATGTGATTGAAATCAACTATATTTTTTTTTCATTATATAATATATGTTTACAGATTTTATACAATAGTGCCAGTCCCTGGGTTTGATTTATTATAATTAACTTAATCGAGGTGTTTCAGCGACAAATTCCAGACACCACCAGTAAGACGTTGCGGTTACAAATTTTTTATCAGATGGTGTCAGTAGAAATATTTCTTCGGCATCTTTATTTAATATAATAGATACAGTTCCAGAAAAACTATCGATGTAATGACGCCATAAATATGTGGTAAATATACTAAATTTTGCACCGCTAAATATGGACAACCTATATACACCAGTGACTTCCGCGGTATGTTTGATAGTGTTATTTTGCGGTGTCCATATTGCTGATCCTGATGCTACTGTGTATACCACATTGATGATCTGCTTGTGAGGAATTTTAGTAAGTAACTCTGTTACTAGATTCGTTTTTTCAATGATATTAGGAATTCCGCTAACAATATCGTTTAGTTTTGTGTTAATGTCAGCGAGTTTAATATCTACAACCGCTGGATTTCCAAAACATTCATTAATAGATTTGTTTATATTTCTACGAAAATTCAAGAATGTTTGTATGTGATTGGAAAATTCAGTTCTAAATGCGTTAATTCCATCGTTTATTAGAATATTAATATCGTCGACGTATTTTTTTGTTACAGCGTCAAAATCTAATTCTGGTGTTCTGAAATCATTAATAACACTATTATTCATATTGAGAAATGCATGCATTATACCACCGAGCACTAACACATACTTAGATTCTTGATCATCGACGTATTTTTTTTTTGTTGCTGCGTCTGATTCTGCAGCTGGGTCTCCAAGGTATGTAAATTTTTTTTCCTGACATGATAATATTACCTGTAACTGTCCCACCTATTTTATCAAGTTTGTTATCATCAACATACTTTAACTGCAAATAACTTACCGCTTGAGTTTGATTTAAGTTTGCTGGTGGATACCCGGTTTCCAAATTTATAATTTTTTTTCCTGACATATCTAAGTTACCGCTTAAAGTTCCACCAGATTTATCTAGTTTATTATTGTCGACTAATTTAAGTTGCGCATAACTAACAGCTTGTGTATTAACGACATTTATTGGCGGATAATCTGTTTCTAACTCTAGTACTCGTTGATTTGACATAAACAGATTTCCCGTCATTGTGTCGCCGGATTTTTTTAGATAGCCTGATAAATCAACCTTGCCGTCTGTTATTGTTGTACTTTCAGCTGACGAATCTCCTACTAATGTTCCAAATTTTGTATAATAGCCCATTATTTATTTATCGTCTGACAATTTTTCATATGGCATAAAATTGTATAACAATAATGGCAAAATCATCGATATTAAATTTTGATACAGAGCGGTTGGTAAAACATAAACATAACAATGAACTTCCAGATTGTCATTATCTTATTGTTGGAAGAACTGGATCGGGGAAAACAAACTTGCTTATGAATTTACTTCTAGGAGATAATTTTAACTACGATCGCGTGTATAGTTACACGATTAACCCACAGCAAGATAAGTACGAGCTACTTAACAATTATAGTAACAAACTTCGTGATGATCTTGAGGCTGGTGAAGATTTTTTTATTATCAAACAACCAGAAGAACTTGTTCCAGTTAATCAACTTGATTCGTCCGAACATAAGATAGTTGTTTTTGATGATATTCCGCTAAACAACGAGGAAATGAATAAAATAAGATCATATTTTTCACTGTCGCGAAATAAAAAATGTAATTCTATTTATCTCGCCCAGGGTTTTTATAATGTTGACAGATTTATTAGGCGAAATACTGGTTGTTTTATATTATTTCCAGGACTGGACAATGTTGACGTTAGAAATATCGCGAATGAGCAATGTGGTGATGTAACAAAAGATAAATTTATTCAATTATATCATCAAGCAACGGCAAATAAATATGACTTTTTTTTGTTTGATAAACTAACAAATGATACGAGTAAAATGTTTCGATGTTGTATTGAAAAATATCTACAGTAATTTTTATAAAAAATAGTATATAATTAATGGAAAGACAAGCAAACTACAGAAAACATATAGAAAATCTAAAAAAACTTGCGCAATCTCAGGCAAAATTTAAACAGCAAGTACAGCAAGCACGATGTGGCCAGGTGGTTGCAGCAGAAACAATAGCAGCCGCTCTTAAACCAATTACTGAAGCTTTACTTGGAAAACAACCTGAAACTAAACCATTATCAGAAGAAGAACTTAAGCGACTACAAGAAAAAGGTTTACTCGGACTAGTTAAAGAACAACAAGAAGCAACTGCTGGAAGAATTATTGAGAGATCTGAAGAAGAAAAAAGAAGATTAGCTGAGGCACTTGTAGCAAATATCGCTGATCCAGTTGCAAGACAAACTGAACTAGATCGGCTAATAAATGATCCACTAGCGCTTCAACGAAGATTAACAAATTTAACCACAACAGAGATTAAAGATATTCTAACAAATTTATCAGAAAAATTAAAAGATATTGAAAAGGAGCAAGAAAGAGTTGGCGAGTTGACGGTAAAATTTATGGAAGTTGAAGATCAAAGACGATGGTATATAAAACTAGCAAATAATGAGATAACAAAGGATGAATACGATGAATTTTTAAAGAAAAATAATATAAAAGATCTTGATAATACAGATAAATGGAGTGATGAATAATTTAAGAAATTGATAGATAATTTAAATGAAATAATGAGAGACGGTCTTACTGCTATAAATGAGTTAAACACAGCCATAGGAGATGAAATGCTTTTAATTCATGATAGAATGAGATATGGTATTATCGCTAGACTTGTTAGAATAATAGCACAAGAAAATAGAGACAAACATTTTGGTAAGACTTGGAGTTTTAAAAGGAAATTTGTTATACTTGATAAAAGTCGTGTAAAAGAATATAGAAAAAAAAACAGGAACTGGAGTTAGAATATTTTCATCAGTTACTGAAATGATAGGCAGATTAATGCTATTGATATCATCAAAAGAAGCTGGAAATGTTGATGCTGAAATTGACAATGAAATTATTGACATACTTGATAATTTGAGATCAGAAAATTTATTAACATCTGACGAATACAAAACTTTACATCACGATTTGATATAATCGCGGCGACTTAATTTTATAAATTTGTGTAATGATTTAATATAACAATTTTATATAAAAAATGTCAGCAACATTATTACTAGACTCTAGTCAATCTGATAAAGATAGCGCAAATTTCTTTGTAACGTATATTCCGCCAATAGAACTAGATCGTGAAAAACAATCTGAAATTGGACTAATTTCCTGCACTTGTTGGCCTGCTATGGCTAATGTAAAAACTGGAGTAAACGATGAATTTACATTTACTGTTCCTATACGTACTTCACCATTTGTCATGTGGAAAAAAATTAAAATTCCACAAGGAGCTTATAATGTCACTGATCTAAATAAAATAATAAAAGAACTTATAACAAAAAATAAAGGTATAGCTGATAATTTTGAGCTTACACCAAATTATAATACGTTACGCGCTAGAATGACATTAAAAGATATAACAGTTGGTTTTGTATCGCCAACAAGTATCGCACCACTAATAGGATTTTATAATTATGTATATCCTGCTCTTAACCGTGATAATCCCGAAACGTATGACGGTCAACTGCCAGTAAATATAACTGATGTAAACGCAATATTGATAAATTGTTCTATCGCATCTGGATCTTAATCAGCCTTAGGTAGTAAAGGACAAACGATATATAGTTTTTCACCAGAAGTTCCACCGGGATCTCTTATTCAAATTAGCCCACGTCAGGTTATTTATTATCCGTTAAACGTTGAAAATCAAATAACAGAAGTAAATATGCAGTTGACAGATCAGTCTGGACGACAACTGGATCTTAATAATGAAATTGTTACTTATTATTTACACTTACGAGAACAGTAAACATATTTTTTAAGAAAAGCTAAAAGATTTTTAGCAATGCGAAAGATTTGGAAGTAAAATTATGCAACCTCAGATATAATGAAACAGAGAAAGAAGAAAATAGTAGGAGGGTTTTTGGGAAATATATTTGCTAAAATTATAGAAAATGTTCCAGGAATAGCTCATAAAGTTGCGCCAATTGCATTTGACGCGTCAAAAGCTTTTGCAACTGGAGCTGCATCTGCTGCTGGAACTGCTGTGGGACAAAAAATAGCTGATAAAATAAAAGGCCATCCACAACGTGGTATACCGACAATCAAACAAGCTATTTCAGAAATCGCACCAACAAAAGAAACTCAACGAGCAATGATAACAACGACAAAAAAACTTTTATCACCACGAGGAGAACAAATTATACAAAAATTAATATCTAAAGTAACAACACCGAAATAATTTTGCATAACCTAATAAATAAAAAGTGTCTGTAAAAAATTATTTCGATTTAGTAGAAACTTATGACACAGACGACACAAAAACAGAATTCGAATACGTTGAATATCTCGATGAAAATGCTAACGAACCTAATAAGGCTGGCCGCAGAACATTTAATACTCGAGACGAGGACGTATTTCTGCTTCCTCATAAAGCAATGTTGGAAGTTCGTGGTCAGATTATGACAGTAGCTGTTCCACCTGACGAAATTGATGTTGGAACAGAAGTAGCTCTTATAAATAATGTTTGGTGTTTATTTAAAGATGCTCGATATCAGCTGACCAATCAAACTGTCGAAGATATTTCAAATCATTTACAAGTTGCAAGTACAATCTTAAATATTATTTCGTTTTCCGACGATTACTCCAGATCGACTGCAACTAATATGATGTGGTTTAAAGATACTGGAATTGGTACAGCAGGATCTCGAGAATTTATTTTAATAAGAGCATTGCCTGCTGGAGCTGATTCTGCCGCAAATGCTGTAATTGTAAGAGATTTTCTTATTGCTAATGCTGCCAATTTTGGTATAGTCCCACCAGCTGCAGCTGCTAACGTAGACGCTACAAGAGTCTCACTTACTGCAGCTTGTAATAATCTTGGTATAGCCGCACCAGGAGCAGCTGCTGACGGTACTGCAATGTTAGGTTTGATTAATAATTTAATTAATAACGCGACAGTTAACGTAAAAAGTGTCCGTTACAATGAAGATTATGTTAAGAGAAAGGCACTTGCAGAAGAATCACATCAAATTACAATGATGCTGCCACTAAGTACAATATTTGGCTTTTGCAGGGATTATAATAAAGTATTTCGTGGAGTTAAACATACGCTTATTTTAGATCGATCAGATCAAAACGACTGCCTGTTTAGGTCAGGTGGGGCTGATGTAAAATTTGTCATAAACAAACTTGCACTATGGATGCCAAGAATAACTCCGTCTATCACTAAAATGGCGGAATTAAATGATATGCTGGAAAAACACAAACAGAATTTATTTTCAGCAACATAAAATATATCAAACAGCAGTTCCGAATACCACAGACTACACATGGCGAGTTACAATAACATCAAGTGAACAAAAGCCACAGCAATTATTTGTTGTATTTCAGAGACAAGCTCGACGTAACAACCAACAACAAAATAATGCGATATTTGATAGCGCTAATGTTAGACGAATATATGCTAGAATAAATTCAAAATAATATCCAGAACGAGCGATAGAATGCAAGTTTGCAGATGATGAGAATAAAAACATTACTAGACCGTACATGTATTAACTCGACGCACTGCAAAAATATCAAGATGTTGGAGATGGATCTCAGATATCAGTAGAGGAATTTCGTACACTTTATCCGATATTTTATTTTGATGTTAGTAAACATAGCGAGCGAGCTGTAGACAGCACAGCTGATATTGAAATTACTTGGACACTAGGAGCATTTCCAACTGTACCATTTTATGTACATGCGTTAGTAATAAGCGATAGATTTGTTACAATTGACTCTGTTGGAGGTAAAATGTCAGTACAAGTTTAATCTGTAACTTTAATAATAAGATGACAAAATATATTGTAAAAGAAATATATTTGACCGATGGTCAAGTTAAAAAATTAGCAGCTGCTGTTGCAAAGAAAAGGCAGGTTTTATTAATGGTCAGCCCTAACACCTTAGGTACTTTAACAAAATTAATGTTAGCCAAAAAACAAGTAAATAAATACGATCGCAAAAAACCTTTTGTTTTAAATTTAAGTGCTGCACAAATAACAGTAATGTCAAAACAAGGTGGTTTCTTTGGTCCGGCATTATCTGTAATGGCTAGAACGTTAATACCTAAAATTGTGCCAGTGCTAGGTACATTAGGATTAGCAGCAGCGTCTGGAGCAGTATCTGGCGCAACGAAAAAAGCAGTGAAGGTCATGGAATCATTCGCGGCAGTGGTATAAAGAAAATTTTCGTATGAATGTCGATGGTAACAATTTTATGTGATTGATAAATATAATGCCTAAAAGAAAGACAACGACGAAAAGAAAGACGACGAAAAAAAGACACGACAGAGGCGAAAAGGTGGATTTATTCCAATAGCCCCGTTACTAGCAGGATTGGCGGGAAGTCTATTGCCAAATCTGTTAGGAGTAGGACGAGGACTAATGTTGCCAGGAACAAGGAGATGAAGTCTGTGTTAAGTAATTTTGATATACTTGACAAACTAAAAAAAGTTAAAAATTTCAGTGGAGTTCATTCTAAAGATGAACTTACGGCGATTCCACCGACGCCAGGTTCGTGCGTTATAAATATACAAGATTTTAATGACGGATCTGGCACACATTGGGTAGCTGTTTTGATAACAATTATTTTGACTCGTTCGGAATTCCACCAAGTGACGCAGTAAAAAAATATATGAGTAGGATTCCAGAGACAAAATCTCCAGATACGAAGTCTCTTACGAAAATAATAAATTATTCGTCTAATCAAATTCAACCAGTTGGAACTTCTGCTTGTGGATACTATTGCGTAATGTTCATTAAACAGATGACCAAAAATCCAGATTTTTTAAAGTTTATTTTGCAATTTGACAAACAACCTTCTCACGCTAATGATGAGATTGCATTAAATTTTATATAAACTCACTGACATACAACGTCAACATGTTGTCTCAAGTGTAAAACTAAAACAGAAAATAAAGATGAAAAAACAGAAAAACCAAAAAATAATAGAATAATGCTGAAAAGTATTTGTGCAATCTGTGGAAAAAGAAAAAGTATGTTTTTACCCCAAAAAAAGTTGTCCGGAGCGGGTTATCCAGAAATTATTTTAGTAGACGACTGAAAAATTTGTCAGTTATAAAATAAATAATGACATGCGAGTGCAATTGTGATAGAGGTTTATGCCTCGAGCAAAATAAAATTGTTACATATTGTCAGAAATGTAAAAACAGAGAAATAATTGGAACAGGTATAGATATACATAAATTTATTGGAAAATTGCCGAAACCAAAAGGCGGCTGCACATTGCCAGGCCATAAATATACTGAACCTTATAATCCTCTTGATAAACAACTTGACGAAAACGATAATCTGCTGCCAGGACAAGAGCCTTACAATCAAGTTGACGCAATAACAATGCGCCATAATATCTGCTACAGAGATATTGATCTTCCAGACAGCGAACAAAATAAACACAGCTGCGATAAAGTAATGTTAGACGAATTTCGTGATACGAAACCTGTAAATATGCGAGAACGTGTTGACCGAAGGCTGGTCCAGGGTTTTATTGGAGCAAAATATAAACTTGGTCTCGGTAGAGACTTACTCGGTAAAAAAGAATTATATGATGATCATGCCTTAGAGCTACACAGACCTAAAAAAAAAAGTTTCCGCGACGTAAAGTTGTCGCAAATGCCGTTGGTGACATCTGGGCGATAGATTTAGTTGATATCTCAAATCTAGCTCAATTTAACTTTGGCGCTGATGGCGCTCCAAAGAGATATCTTTATAATGTTGTAGATGTTTTTAGCAAATACGGTTTAGTATACCCGTTTCGGGTAAAACAGGGACATCGATGATTGATGCGTTAAAACAAATTGTTAACACAGAAAGAAAACCAAATAGAATCTGGACTGATCATGGAGCAGAATTTTTTAATAAAAAATTGAACAGTTTTTAGAGCAAAATAACATTAAAAAAATATGTTACAGGAAATGAGGGAAAAAGTGTCATCGTCGAGCTATTTAATCGCACGCTCAACGAAAAAATCCACAAATATTTTACGAATAAATATATTGACAATTTACAAAAAATTGTTGACGAGTATAATAACACAAAACACAGATCCATTTCGCTAGGCAAAAGTAAAATGTCGCCAAACGACGCGATTGCAAATCCAATATTAGCAAACGAAAACATGTACCGCAGACATAAATTTAAAGTTGGTGATAAAGTTAGAATTTCTTTGACAAAGAGAACATTTGAAAAAGGATATACTCATAATTGGAGCGAAGAAGTATTTGTTGTTGATAAAGTACTTTTAACAATACCAGTTACATACTCGTTGAAAGACTTATTAGGTGAGCCTATAACTGGCAGTTTTTACGAGCAAGAACTTCAGAAAACAGAACAAGATATATTTGTTATTGAAAAAGTTATTAAAAAGCGCGGCAACAAAAGTTTAGTCAAATGGCGTGGATATGGCGATAAATTTAATAGTTGGGTACCAACTCGGTCGATCTCATCGACTGTGATCGAATAATATTATTATAAATTTCTTCGTATTTTATTAATACTGATTTACATTTTGCAGGTTTACATAAAGAAATTAAATGTAATTTTCTTGCATCATCAACTGGCATTAAATTAAATATTTTAACAAAAATAAAATCGTATTTTATATTTCCTTGTTGTCCAGTTATTTTTACGTTTAAAAAGGGTTTTATAAGCTGCCAAAATATTTGATTCTCGGCAACAGTAAAATTAAATTTTATTATTTTTTTAGCAATATGGTACTTAACATCATATCGCCCAGTTGTTGGTCTGCTTAGATATTTTTTACTAACAACAACATCATCTTCGTCGTCGTCATAGTTATGCAAAATATCTTTTTCAGTATCACCAGCAAATCTATCGTTAGTAATATTTTCTAATGTAAAATTTGAAACTGAAACAAAATCTCCCGAATTTAGTTTAGCCAGTCTCTCAATTAAGTTCATTATTATAATAATCTTTTATCTAATTAATAAATAATAAGATGTTCGGAGAAATAAAATATCATCAAAAAGTTAATATATTAAATCATAAAGATTTAGCTGAGGCAATTCGAACTTGTTTATTGGGACATAGTTTTTATTTTCTTGATGTTATGATAACATTAGGTGAATCTGACAAATTTTTATTAACAGCAGCAGACAAAATAAAACTCGATACAAATAAAATGATGACGTTACGATTTAATCGTGACGATGTCATGGAATTTAGTCATAATTGTCTTACTCGAAATGATATAGAAAATATCATTAGTTATCGTATTTAAAACTAAATCTATCAAATGCCAACATTGACGTTGCTGATTTAGTTCTGCCGTAGGCGACAAATTTTATTGCACTCGAATGAATTTTATGATATTTTCCAGCAGCTGTTATTGATTTAAATTTCATTTCTTCATTAGTTTCTAGATTTATTGAAATTATTTGTTTAGCCGGATTTTTAAAATTATTACCGCCACCAGTTCCATGTTTTGTGTTTTCTTTTGTCGTTACTAAATCTAGGTTTTCCAAACAATTATCTGTTTTAATGCCATTTTTATGATCAATAACTAAACTATTAGGTATTAGTCCGTTAAAAGTTTCAAACACAAAACGATGAGATTGATGACAAACAAAATTAGTTTTTGTTTCACGGATATTAACACCAAGATATTCACTGTTCTGCAAACTTCAAACAATTTTTTTTTTGTTCTTATATGTCGAATAATTTCCTTATCATTTGCCTCATATAGATCAAATACTGGATGAGGTTGAAATTCATTTTGTAAATCTAAATTTTCAGTATTATCAGCAGCAATTGCGCCATTTTTTCTATATACTCGTTGTCCTTCTGGAATATCGCCGCAAAACAAAGTATGAATAAAATCTTTTCTAAACATTTCAATTCTTTCTGCATTATCTCCTTTTACTGAAATTAACATAAAAGCTGGTGTTGATGCACCAACTGATTTTTTAGATTTTATATTGATAACAGAACCTAATGCATTTGCAGCGTATGAGTTGTATTTCGGATGTACATGATAAAATTCTTGCTCTTCCGTTGTCATATCGATATATCTCAAACTTTCTGTCATTATACTATAAGGTTTTTTATATCTCTAATTAGGAATTTTAAAAAAAAAAATTAATTAAATATAAAATATTACTATATATATAATGTTAAAATTGCGAGATATTGCTAAAAATAACATTATCAAATCTGAAAAAATTGCTTCAGCATTTTCAGGTAATGATAATAGTTACAAACTTGATGATCAAAATATTTTAGCAAATTTTAGCTCTACAAATTTATTTCATCTTTTGCAACCTGTTATAGCTCAAGAACTTGCGGCTCATAAAAGTATCAAACTTATAGTCCAATATCATGCGATTTTATCAAAATTACACGCAGTTGAAGATATACTTGACGTAATTTTTGAAACAAAGAGTTTTGACAGCAAAATTTCGGAACCATATTTAACAGCAAAATCGAGACAAATATTAACTGGAACAAACATTGCCATGGTTGCTGATGAAATACATCAAGAAATAAACAAAAAATTAGAAGAATTTACTTCATTTGGGTCAGGTTGGAAATTTGAAATGATAAAAGAAGTTTTATTTCACACAGCAAAATATAACGTACTTAACGGTAGTTTGTACGTCGATCTCCCTCAAAAAATTAAAAACAAAAAATGCTGTATAAATGTCAAAAACATTGATAACAAATGTTTTCAATGGTCAATTTTATCTGCGATATTTCCAAAAGAACAAAATGCTGATCGCGTTAACAAGTATTTTCCGCACAAAGACGAACTAAATTTTTTAGGAATAACTTTTCCAGTAGCACAAAATCATATACCAAAGTTTGAAAAACAAAACAGTATCTCAGTAAATGTTTTCGGACTAGGCGAGAAAGAAAACGTTTACCCGAGATATATCTCAGAAAATGCTACGCAAAATACAATAAATTTATTATTATCAGGGACATTATTGTTGGATAAAAAACTTTAACGGCCTAGTTGGCGGACAGTATAGTAAAAATGAAAATAAAAAATATTTTTGTTATAGATGTCATCAAGGTTTTTCTAGCGATGGAA
The DNA here is from genome assembly GCA_016617855.1 of Megalonaias nervosa. Taxonomy (NCBI): domain Eukaryota; kingdom Metazoa; phylum Mollusca; class Bivalvia; order Unionida; family Unionidae; genus Megalonaias; species Megalonaias nervosa. Next base: position 7,258 of record JAECUM010014773.1, on the reverse strand, counting down.
TATTACAAGATCATCTCAAATACTGCGTCAACGTTCAAAAAATAACTATGCCTAGCGAAAAAGAAAAAATATTAAAATTTAAAAATTATGATCATAAACTAAATATTCCTTGTGTTATTTACGCTGATTTTGAGTGTCTACTCGTTCCTGTGGTTGGAGTAGAAAATAATCCGAAAAAATCAAGTACCAGAAAAATATAACAGCATATTCCTTGCGGAGTAGCTTATAAAGTAGTTTGTTGCGCTAACGATAAATTTTCAACTCCGATAAAGTTATATAGAGTGAAAATCCTGCCGTATGGCTATTGAAAAATTTAATAGACGAAGTTAATAAAATTTCTAACAGATTACTTAAAACAGCTCCGATGAAAATAACATCTAAACAACAACTCAATTTCGATGAGGCAGTTAATTGTCATATTTGTGAAAAGTTACTGGTAGACTCCAACGGAGCCCGCGATAAGGTGCGAGATCATTGTCATTTGACCGGCCAATATCGTGGAGCAGCTCATAATAGTTGTAATTTAAAATTTCATGCTCCAGATTTTATTCCGGTAGTTTTACATAACTTTCGTGGCTATGACAGTCATATCATTGTAGAAGCATTTGGTGATGAAAATATTAAAGCTAAACTAAAATTAAATAACGTAATAAAATGTATTCCAAACAATTCTGAAAAATATATGTCGGTGACGCTCGGTAAATTACGTTTTATTGACAGTCTGCAATTTATGGCAGCATCATTAGATGAGCTTGTTAAAGGTTGCAGCAATTTCGCTAACCTAAAAAGTTGCTTCGGTGAAAACTATATCGATCTGACAAAAAAAGGTATATTTCCGTACGAGTATCTCGATGATTGGAGCAGATTTAATGAAACTTCTCTTCCCGATAAAGATAAATTTTACTCGCAACTCAAAAACGAAAATATCATAGATGACGAATACAAATATGCACAAGATATTTGGAATAAATTTAGTTGTAAAACATTTGGTGATTATCATGATCTATATTTGAAAACAGATGTTTTATTACTAGCAGATGTTTTTGAGAGTTTTCGTCGGGTAAGCTACGGCAATTATGGATTAGACCCCTGTTGGTATTATTCCTCTCCAGGATTATCTTGGGACGCTCTACTAAAAACGAGTAAAATAGAACTGGATCTCTTAACAGATGTCGATATGTTTAACTTTATTGAAAAAGGTATCAGAGGCGGAATTAGCGTTATAACAAAAAAATATGCAGCTGCTAATAACAAATACTTAAAAAATTATGATAAAAATCTCCCGTCGAGTTAAATTATTTATCTGGTCTCCAATAATTTGTATAGTTTTGCGATGTCAGAACCAATGCCGTGTAGTGGATTTCATTGGATAACTCCAGATCAATTTCTTAAAGAAACTGAAAAAGATTTACCTAGAAAAATTAATATCGATTTTTCAGATATTTCATATTTTGTTGAAGTTGATCTAGATTATCCTAGTTCGCTACATGATCTACATAACGATTATTCGTTTTGTGCAGAGTCAATGATGATTAATTATAATTTACTATCGCCTGAACAACGAGCAACGACAACAGCAAAAAATTCGATTGTTAATACGTTAGTTCCAAATTTGTTAGATAAAAGAAATTATGTTATGCATTACAAAAATGTAAAACAAGCAGTAGATGCTGGACTAATTCTGAGAAAGGTCCATCGCGTGCTAAAGTTTAATCACTCGAAGTGGATGGCAAATTATATTGATCTAAATACGAAACGTCGTGCTGTGGCTAAAACCGAATTTGAGAAAAACTTTTTCAAGTTGATGAACAACTCGGTGTTCGGTAAGACAATGGAAAATATTCGCAAGCGAGTCTCGATAGAAATTGTTAATGACATAAATCGCAGAAATAAATTAGTTAATGATGATGGTTTTGTTAGTATGAAAATATTTAATGAAAATCCTGTTGCAATACAACGACGAAAGACAAATTTAAAGTTAAATAAACCGATTTATGTTGGTACAGCTGTACGTGATATATCAAAGTGGCTGATGTACGATTTTCACTATAATTTTACTAAAAAGCAATGGCCAGATTTGGAGTTGCTATTTACTGATACAGACTCGCTAGTTTATAATATAAAATGTGAAGATGTCTATCAGGATATTTACAATAATAAAAATCTATTTGATTTATCAGATTATCCAGCATGGAGTGGATTTCAAGATAATTCGAATAAGAAAGTTATTGGAAAAATGAAAGATGAATTTATGTTTGTGCCGGTGAAAGAATTTGTCGGACTAAAGAGCAAAATGTATGCTGTCATGTTAGATAACAATAAACTTACAAGAAAAGCAAAAGGTATTCCTCGAGGATATGTGAAAAAGATGATGAATTTTGACGATTTTAGAGCAGCGCTAAACAATAGTGTCAGTTTTATCAAAACAAATGTTATCAGAACAAATCATCATAAACTTGAAACTGATACGATCATAAAACGGGGACTAAGTAATTTTGATGATAAAAGATATTGCAGTGACGGAATTAACACACTAGCGCTTGGACATTATGCAAGTAATTTTGTCTAAACATTAGAAATAATGTTTGAAAATTTAACATTAGTCGATGGAGTTAATAGCAAAATAAAAAAAATAATGGTTAATAACCAGCAATTATCATTTGAATTTAACGATGAAATTTCAGGTATTTGTTTTAGTAAATTTGACAGAATCAAACTCTCCCTTATCAGATCAGACGATAGCAAATATTTTAATTATCTCGAAAGTTTACGAGACGAACTTGCATTAAAATATAACAATTTGCGTAATCCGATCAGTCAAAATCAGTATATAAAAATCAACATAGACTTGGACAGGTCAAAGGTTTTTGCAAAAGGTAGTAAGTATCTTCTCAGTAAAATAGCAATGAAAGAACTATTTGAGTCTCGTCGTAAAGTATCTGGTAGAATTAAATTTAATTTATACAATCACGATACTACATTTTTCTTGATAGCAAACGTTAATATTCTAGTGATAGGCGATGAAATTCTTTAAAAAAATTACTGTCGTTCTTCCTTGTATTTTTGTTTATGAGATAGGTTTCACCATTTTTTTACGATAAAATGTTCGATCTATGGAAACAGATAAAAGTGTCTCAACCCCCTCATTCATATACTACTTCCCATTCCCTAAAAAATATATAGAAAAATGTTTTCACACTTACCTGTCCACGTGTAAATTCTCTTGCAAAATGATCACAAAGGAAAATTCTAACTGCCTTTATAGTGTCCACACGGAATTTCCATAATAACTAAGGTTGAAGATAGGTAATTTCCAATGGATTTTTTAGAATATAACGCCTACTAAGAGATTATACCCTCATAAGCCCACACGGAATTCACATAAAATGAAAAAGATTATCAGAAAAAGTATAGTAATGGTAGGGTATAAAATAATCTCAAAGAATGTTTTCACTTACCTTGTTCAATCATTGTTTTCACGATAAAAGACTTAAAATGTTTGAGCCATGGAAACATATAAAAGTGTCTCAATTCTCCCTTTCATATACTACTTCCTCTTCTATGAAAATATATAACAAAATCGTGTAAATGATAAAATGCTTTGGTTTTCTACAATGAAAAATTAAATTACAGCGTTTAATATCCGATCATGTGAATAGTCTTAGATACTAAGAAAGCTTTGTATTACTTACACAACTAACTCTTTGCCACTGCAATAGTCTTGTGAATAAAAATCAATCAGAGCGTCATAATATATTGCAGTATACAAATTTGGTTTCCCTGGAGATTAAATACATAAAATGATTACACGATGTCGTCATAAGCCCACACAGAATTCCCATAATCATGTAATCATTTTGAAAGGTTATGGAATTTCCAATGGCTTTTTTGGAATATAACGCCGAAATCAGGTTATTTGCAATCGATTTTCCTAAAACGCCCATTCCAAATCAAGGTTAAATATAAGTAATTCCCAATGAATTTTCCCAAAACGCCTACTGAAATCAAGGTCAAAGATATTTACAATGGATTTTCCCAGAATAACGATATAAAAAGCAGTGAGAATTTGCTTCGTGACCAATCTGCTATAGGATTTTATACACAGGTTTATGACTATGTGGTTTCGAATTATTCATTGCTGGTCGTGGACAGGTGAGTGTGAAAACATTTTTCTAACATATTTTTGACAAAATGTTACTATAGAAAGCTTTGAAGGGGGGTTCTGGAAAATAAAACCTTGTTTACTTACACTGTAGATATTTAGTAATATCGTTATCAAATAAAATATCAACCATATTATCAATAAATGTTATTAGATCATCTGCCCAACCCGCTATTCTCATATCATTTTCAGTCGCGAATAGCCATACTGACCCATATTTTGGTGATATATGGTAACCAACTTTTTTTAATACAATCGCATATTATTTTAGGTTTTATACCAGTATAACTTGAGGCTGCCTTAATCGAATTAAATCAAATCCAACCTGTCGGATTGGATTATAGTGATACATTATATATAATATTTTCAATCTCTAATTAATTTTATCTAAACTATAAAAATAACAACATTATTTCTATAGGTAATATCCAACATGTCGGATTGGATTATAGTGACACATTATATATAATATTTTCAATTTCTAATTAATTTTATCTAAACTATAAAAATAACAACATTATTTCTATAGGTAATAGTAGTATACATATATGAGTTGTTCCTATCTGAGAGACCCCCCTACCCCGACAAAACGTTATACGTTAAAATTTTTGTCAGAAATATGTTAGAAAAGCCTTATCATATGAAAGTCATCATTTTGAGCTAAAAAAAAGGCTGCTGACAAAAATTTTAACGTATAACGTTTTGGAGGGGTAGGGGGTCTCTGAGAGAGGAACCTCATATATGTACACTACTAAGGATACTTCTGACCTCCCTGGCAACAGACAATATGATATAAGACGACCAAGAAACTTCGCCGGCGCAGCTGACGTTGATGTAAATCCGGTGGTTCATGGTGCTAATCCAGAATTTAACTTAGGATTTGCAGCACGTCGATCAATGTTACAAGGAAATAGAAGAGCATTTTCTTGTACAATTCCACTGACACATATCTTTGGATTTTGTAGAAATGTTAGAAAGGTTATTTTTGGAGCCAAGCATACAGTTGTACTCGTACGAAAAGCAACCGACAATGATGCAATATGGCGACCTATTGGTGATGCTGGTAAAGTAATTCTGACAAAACTTTCATTGTGGATGCCAGTAATGACTCCATCAATATCTGAAGAAGATCGGTTACTTACTTTCATGAACAGCAGCGGTAAATCGACGTTATCATGGTTAACAATGACCACAGATTCTATCCAGAGTAACATCAATGGTTTATTTACATGGCAAATAGCTTCTCAGCAAGGTGTATCTGCACCGCGACATATATTTATTGCATTTCAAGATGCTGCACTGGTAAATGATCAAGCACGTAGTATTATGATATTTGACAATCTTGGTGTTTCCGAGGTTTCGTTGAGGATAAATGGACATCAAGAACCATCCGAGGACATTTTATTGAATTTCGAGCAAAATCATGTAGCACGTGCATATCATCGTCTGATGACGTTCATGGGACGTGATCAAAATGTTGATACTGGTTTACAAATATCACAGCTAGATTTTACAACGTTGTATCCAATATATTACTTTTCACTCGAACATTTAGATTTAACTAGACAGTCAGTAGTTGATATACATTTTCGAGCTCGTGTGACAATAGGAGCTATTGCTAATTATAGGGCAATCGCTGTTATACTCATCGATAAATCAACGTTACTTGAAGGTGTTGGTGGACGAATGAGAGTTGTTGATGCTCCAGTAGAAAACATGTAATTAGATCACTTATGATATTATAATGTCATATAATCACGTTAGTGTTACCTTGACTCCTGGTCAGATTAAAAGGCTACAATCAGCATCAAAAGATAACTGCGGAATCAAAATATCGCTTGAAAGAGAACAAATGAGCGCTGCAAATAAATTATCTCTTACAGAACGTCAGCTCAGGCATTTCAATGAAGCCAAAAACTCAAATAAAGGTATAAAACTTAATCTTTCTGCGGGTGCCATTAAAGACATCGCTAAGACGGGTGGTATATTTCCACTTCTTGCAGCTATACCAGCATTAATAGCTGCTGCAGCCCCAGCAGCTGCATTAGGCGCTGATGGAACCGCTGCTGGAATGGCATTAAAGAAAGCAACCGGACAGGGAATAAAAACCTCCAAAAAAAAGGGAAGGGGTCTAAGATTGCCAGGGACCCCATATTCATGGTACGGAAAGGGTCTAAGACTTCCTGGGACAGTTCATTGATTCTACCTATGTCCAATTTTGATTTACTCGATGCTGCTAAAAAATTAAAAATAAAAAACTTCAGAGTGTTTTTATGCGAGACCAATTACCAAAAAAAGCCAAACAATATTGAAACTGGTATTATTAATCTCGATAAAAACTCTGGTCGTGGCACTCACTGGGTTACGTATGCAATTGATTCACGTGGAATTATTTATTTTGATTCATATGGACTAGCACCACCAAAAGAATTTTTAGAATATGTTAGCAGCGATAAAATCGCTGTGCAAAGTATTCCAATCTGGTATTCAACGCTACCAACACAAAAATTAACTGATCCACCAATATGTGGTCGAAAAGTACTCGCTGTACTTGATGCTGTATCAAAATCAACAACACCACCTCATAAAGCTGTACACGATTATACTACGTTATCACATTTAAACAGACATTAGTAAATATAATGGTAGATATTTACGGAAGATCTTCTCGTGGTAAAGCTCAGCAGCAAGGTGATTTATCTAAATATGCAACTCTTAACCAGCTCAGAAATGAAATCGATAATTTATTAAAGATTACAAGCGTGGATCAAAATGAAGTCGTTGTTTTTCAGGATAAACAAGGACGATTAAAGACAAGTAATATACAACTGCCAGATGTACTCATACGAATTCCTACCGCGGTTGTTGATAATATCGTTACTTTTACTGATCAAGGTAAAATACAAGATTCCGGTAAGTCAGTTAACGATTATATCAAGAAAGCTGGTGATTCATTCACGGGTTACATTATCATGAATCGAAATAAAATTATAGACCTTGGAAACCCAACCGCAGATACGGACGCTGCAACGAGGAAATACGTCGACGATCAAGAATCTAAGTACGTATTAGCCAACGGTGGTATAATGCGTGCAT